>JAOWBW010000743.1:0-107800 GCA_026119855.1 Campanula takesimana
TGTTAAAGGCATTTTGAATTTTGGTTAGAATAGTGGTTCTATGGTTCCTAATCTCTCCTTGGTGGCGTTTCGCGATTTGGACCAAGGGTATGTTTTGAATGTCGAGTATCAATATTTTGGGCATAATTAAAGAATATTTTCATTTGGTCATGATCTATTGGAATGAGGATAACCTATTGGTTTATGATTTTGGTATTACCATTGAGCCTAATTATCATTAGTTCATAAATGTATGCGTGAGAGACTAACTTTGGTTACTATTGAGGATTTGAGATTTGTTGATTTCCTTGGGTTTATGAGCACGGATTTAATTTAAATGGAGTTAGAGAAAATCTTTTGAAGATGAAATTTGGATCGTTTTGCGGACTATTGAGTATATTGAATTGTTTTAGGCTTCAAGACCGGATTAATGAGAGATGAGAGTATAACATAGATTAAGTGGACTACTTTGTACGAGAAATTGAGGTTTGTATGGTACTATTAATTTAAGGTGTTATTCAAAGTGAAAGCACTATAATGGTAATCCATAGAGATGTACCCTTTTCGATGAATATTGTGAAATAAAAATTCATTTAGCCTTTTTATATTTTAAAGCTAATTAGGCTCGGAATGGTGATGTTTTCAATTTCTGGGAATACTACTAAGTATGTGATTTACAAAAGGAAACACCTTTGCAGTGTAATTAAGGTTATGAATAAGATGAGCTTAGGATATCTCGAGAGTTATGTTTGGGAGCAATTGGGATTCTCCAATTTGATTATGGATTCTAATTAGTAGTGAAGGTTATGATTGAAGGAAGTTATGTGGAGAGGTCGTGGTATGGTGAACATTATTTAAGATTGCTACGTGTTGGTTTAGAATGGATGATTAAGGAATTTGGGAAATGACGGAACTATCGTATTAATGGCTACTTGATCATTCGGGGGGTAGGTCTCTTTAAAATTCAGCCGAATTTTCTTTAAGGGGGAGTGAATGTCACGACCCGAAAACTAGGCTCTATTTTATTGGTAATAAATAATTATTATTTATTTATTTGCTTATTTATTTATTTAAATTATTATTTATTTAAATATTTATGTGTGCATATTATGTTTCATAATAATTATGCCTAGCAGTTTTATTTGGGTCTTTGTGCTAGTGTAAAATGTTGGGTCTTAATTGTTAGTAGGGAGTGCAAGTATTTGTGTGTAGTGTGGAAGAAGGGGCCTAAGTGTAAGTTTATGAAAAAGGTTTTAACTACTCCCTCCCTACTCCTTCTCTTCTCCCTTACCTCTTCCATCACCCTACTCCCTCATTCTTCTCTCCCAGCACACCTCCCTCTCTCTCTCTACATTGGGTAAGTTTTCTTTCTCTCTTCTCTCTTCATTTTCTTCTTCCTCCTCTCATTATTTCTCATTTCTTAAAACATGAATCTTGTTTAGATCGTCGATAGGATCGTAAGAAGCCAAGAAATTTCGAGTTCCGTCACCTTTGAGAAAATCCGGGTAAGTTGCTTTTCCCCATTTTTTATGCTAAAATGTTCATATCATGTTTATATTATGCTTGATGTGTTATATTTGAAGTTTGGTTGAGTTTGGAGTTTATTTGGAATTTATTTGGAGTTTTGGTCAAAATGGTGATTTTAGGAATGTTGGGTTTGAATCTTGATCTTGGTTGATGAATGGTATGATTTGAGTCCCCGTTCTAGTTATAAGTTGTTTTGGGTTCATATTTATGCTGGGTGGAAGATTGATTGTATTTGATTTTGAGTGTGGTGAGAAATGGGTAAGAACATCATGAACCCAGCTCTGTTTTCCCGGCTGGAATCCAGACCAGGCGCCCGCCCGCCTGGACCCAAGCGCCGCCTGCATACCCTTTCTTGATGGCCAGACCTTCTGGTCATTTAGGCGCCCGCTCGCCCCATGCCAGGCGCCCGCCCGCTCACTGTTCCAGGATTTTGTCCTTTTTATTGTTTTAACTAAATGGCTTAACTAGTTTAGGGTACCTTCTTCTAATTAACTTAAGATAACACCGTGGAGCACTTTAGTAATTAAAATTGGTTTCCTTTGTGAACAATAGTGTTATGTAATTTGATCAAGTATTGTTTGGGCATCTTATGATGTGTTCGTGTTTGTTCCAACCGAATTGAATTTCGCGTAAGACTTGGTCTAGGTTTTAGGCGATGTCCTATAGTACCTAGAGGGTTGTTATTGAACACCAAGGTGTAGGGTTTAGTCCTGTCGTGATCATGTTCTAATAAGGGTAACCTTTCGGATTCATTTGGGTGTTTAGAATGGGTTCGTTATGAACGGAGATAAAGCGTGAATTGGCAATTGGGTACCTACGGTTTGATTAACCTTAAGATGTATTCATTCGGATTTCTTATTTGGAATTCCAGGTGTGATGAGATGGTTGAGTTCATAGTCCTAGTATATCTTTTAAGTAAATGTTTATGGTCATTTTGGTAATAGTCATTGTGCCATTAGGGAGCGACCGTTTGGGTTGTGCTCTCTATGACTAACTTGTGGGTATCATATTTAGGATGTATTTGGTACGTGCCTTATCTTGGAATCATTATGTTTTAATGGTCAATGTTGTTGGACTCTTTTATGAGAAACTCCTTGTGCTATTGTTATTGAACTCTTCTTGAGTAATCGTTTGCATCTTTTATGGTGATTAATTGGTATGGTTCCCTACTTCGGAATCCTTAGCTGTTTACCGTGCTGGTATTTTATTACTTAGCATTATTGAAAGTCCAGCTGGTTATTTGTGTATCGAGTCAGGCAATGGATAATGCTATAATGGCACGAGCCAAGTCCAGTATAGCATCGCCCATTGGTCCTTCTGTCCTCATCCAGATTGGCCTTGGTTGAGATGAGCTAGCTCCGTTGTGGGTATTCTAGCTAATCGTTTTGGAGCATGACTTTGTGGCATGGCTCCCGCCCCTTGTGGCACTTTATCATTGTTAATGGTTCCGGTACCGGTTTCTCTTCAGCTTTTATGCTACTATGAAGATGGTTTGTTTGATTGATGGGTTGATTGGTCGCTTCTGACCGGGTTTTCTCTTCGGCTTTTATGATAGTGTGAAGCTATGGATTGGTGGATTGTTGAAGCTGCGCAGCGACCCTTGATTTTATTGGTTCTATCAGTTGGGAAACCTTGGCTAATATCTTTTGTTATGTGTTTACTTTCCGCTGCTATCTGTTGACTGTTAATTGTTTCATGCTATGTGATATTTATCATTGTTTATTGCTTATTGCATTATAGCATGTCATGTAGTTGCATTAGTAACTTACTGAGATTTTATCTCACCCCGTTTATTTCCATCTTTGTTTTTCCTTAACCCCCCCCCCAGGAGGAAAAGGATTAGGATTCGCGGATCGAGGAGGACGTCGAGAGGATTAAGATTTTGGGGCAGGTTTTTATGGATCGGTTTACATTATTTAAATGTATAACCTTTTGGGGATAGTTTTACCATTATTGACGTCATTAAGAATTGTATATTTTATTCTTTTTGGCATAAGCTGTGGAGCTTATGTTAGATGCACTTTGTTGATTTAAACTCGGATTTGTAAAACCTTGTGTTATCATCTTTTGGTTCAAAATGGAATTTTTAACTTCTATATTTTAGAGTTTTGGTTTTAAGTCGACGTCCAGATCGCGGTCTCGGGCCCGCGGGTCCGGTCGCGACAGCGTAAGCCTGCCATTGGTCCATGCAATGAATTAAATCCAAATATAGTTTCCTTCTCTGCAAACTATTTGCACTTTGTATAGGGATAAATTCTGAAACTTTGAGATTACACTAACCTTAAACTCCTTTAAGATTATGATCTCAGTAACTGTATGGACTTATGAATTGAAATCAGTTTCAAGAAAACACGTTTCCAAAACCTGCCGTCTGAAACAGATCAGAATTAGTAATGCCCAAACCATCCGTACGGTTATTTCAGGAAGCATCCAGATTTATCCGTACAGCTCTTTCATACACGTCACATAAACTCTGAACTCTTCAAAATTCTGAAACTGTATCCGCAGAGCATTTTGAAATTGAAAGCACAAACAGCACGGCCGAAACTAAGCCAAAAGGCATCCACATTTCCGTGCTAAGATCAAGAAACCAAGCAACTTCTCTATAACGGTCGAAACTAAGACAAAAGGCATCCACATTCCCGTATAGATTGGATACTTGTTTCAAGATCTTTCATTGTCTCTTAATCTCACAGAGCAGTTCTAAACTCTTTAGAACTTTGATTTCTGCAATTCCTTTTGAATTCTTCGGCCGAAAACTGTTTCAGGAAACACGGTTTCGAAAACCAGCCGTCTGAAAGCAGTTTCCAGTTTCCAGATTCGAATTCTGTAAACAATTTACAGAATAATCTGAACACCAGAAAACAAAATCAAATCTGAGAATTTCCAAACTAGCCGTACGGATCAGTTTGGCATCATCCAAACCATCCGTACGGATCCATTGGTAGGATCCCAGATTTCCAGGTTTTTAGAATTTCAGAAATTCGACCAAATCCAATATCATGTTTGTACATAATCAGGTTACAGAAACATGAATTTACAGATTACAAATTTAATTAGATCTAATCAATATCATGAATAAACAATTTATTATATATATAAATTAGATCTAAATTATCAATACACATAATCCAATTATTTATTGATAATCCCAACATGCAATTATTCATATGGATCAAATCAATACAATAATTACATAATCCCCATATTCATGCTCATAAATTTATATCTCATATATAAAACTCAAATCACACATACATCTTATTATCATGTAGTTATTATATAATCGAATTAAACAATTTCAACATGATATACTAAAATAATCAACAACGAACGGGGCTCTAATATCACTGTTGGGTTTTGATGCATTATGCGCAGCGGAATAAACAGATATAATCGAACACCCAAGAGCCCGGATCCGTTCATGTTGATTAAATTAAATACAAGATGAAAGAAATATACCCTTGATGATCGAATCCATGAACACGGACTTTAAGATGTTAAAGCAAACACCCTCTATCGGTATCCACACGTCGAACGGATATCAAGAACACACCTTCTTGATCTGGATTAGTAGACCCAAGGCTTGATGAAGAAACGATTTCTTCGTAGAATTATTTTGCTTCATTGATTATTGAGTTATGATGATTCTAAATCTCAAAACTAATAATCCCCTCTATATGTGTGTGTAATTGTTTCTCAAACAACATGTTATGATTTCTAAAATCAACCATTAGGTTTCTCAAACCCGACTGCACACATATATAATAGGGTATAAACCTAATTCCTTTTGGATCAGAATTCCTTGTCAAATAAGAGATCTGAACAAACTGTTTTCCGTCTGGATAAACCATCCGTACGGATTGGTTGGGTGGCTCCCAAACCATCCGTACGGATCCTTCCAGCAGGATCCAGTTTTTACCGTTTTCTGATCCTTATTCAATCCGTTCTACTGTGTGTGACCCAATAGGATTATACTAAGTTGGCAACGAGTCCGAACCCGTAAGTCATAAGCGGACTCTAGCAAGCCATTATGACTACCCAATTAGTATAACTTTGAAAGCCCAAAGTAACCTTATAGAAAATATCACAATCCCTTTGTCACACGATATCATATTGGACATAAGTCATGGTCCACATCAACTTATGTTATCCAATGCTTTCTCGATCTCGAGTAGATTGATATGAGCAAATAACATTGAACGCTTCAATTCATTTGGGTACGGCCGTACACTATTATCAATCTCACTCATCGAGTGGCCAAGCAGATATCTCTCTTGAGAGAAGGACAAATCCCATCTTGACTTATCATTCTCCCAACAAGAATCCGATTATGCCAATCGTAGCCTTTATAACCTCCCGGTTAGGGGTAGCGTTTGAGTACGTCAAACATAATGTTCATCATGTGGAAGACTATGATAATCTCAGGTCTAAGGATGAATGATATAACTATTATGAGATTTAATTATGACATTTGACCATGACATAAATCTCATAATGGGTCTATCCAGTACTTGTTCTCCAACATGTACCCACAAGTTTAATCCGCATCCTATGCGCTATAATCATAATATGATTATCCATTAAACTCATGCTGGCCCTTCATTAGTGCTAGGGACAATGATTATTATAATAACATCCAAAAGATATAATAATCGGGTTTGTTATCTCTATAACAATGAAGCTATGATATAAAGCATAGGCCTTGCTCAAGGGCCTAGGGCATAATATCCAATAGTCACCACTCAAGGGCATCCCTAAAGATGAAAGGGATTGGACTTCATACATTATGCCACTGGCACCGCCCTATCGAAAGACTCTAAATGGGTACTTTGTGCACGAGGGGGAATACTTGCCATACTTCATGTTCCCTGAACCATGGATTGACCGTAGGGGGAAGCGCCAATCGGGATTTGAAATCTTCAGTGACTGTGATCCATACTCGCTTGAAACAGAACCGATGCAATTCTCGTGGCTACCTCGAGAATTAGGGGTACCAAGGCTGAAGCATACAGTGAGTGGGACTTTGTGTTGGGAGAAGACCTACTGCGCCAATTTCTCGACCTTTGCAAGCTAGAGGACACTCAGATTAATGCAATAGATAAGGGGGACGCTCCGAACCAAGACTACACCAAGATCATCAAGAAGTGTGACGAGCCCATCCAGAATTGGTACACAACTGGGGGACCCATAGCAAGTGAAGACTTCCTAATCAAGGAATTAGGGTGTACTACCCATCCCCATAGAGAAAGAAAATTTGTAACTCTTACTTTAGACTCAGATACCGCTACTGATGAGCTCACCCAAGAGGACTTGGATGCCATCGCGGAACGTGTATTCCCCTACTTTCTTAATGAAAAAATAGATCTTTCTGAGTATCCTGAGATTACCAGCGTCCTAAATGATGAATTAACTAATAACTCTAACGAATTACATAATAATGAGTCATATGATGAGATAGATCAAGAAAATGAACAAATATTAAAAGAAATTAATAAGCAAGTAGGTTTTCATGGCGGAAATGGCCCTATTGATGCTGAAGAAATGCAAACAGTTAATCTGGGGACGGACGACGATCCGAAAGAGACCAAGATTGGCAGTTTCTTCAAGGGGAAAGACCGACAAGCTCTCATAGCGCTTCTCCGAGAATTCATAGATGTGTTCGCTTGGTCATACAAAGATATGCCGGGGCTAGCCAATTCGATTGTTGAGCACGAGATACCGCTGCTTCCCGATTCAAAGTCAGTCAAGCAGAAACTGCTGCAGAATTAAGCCAGAGTGGTCGGTACAAGTTAAACAAGAAATAGAGAAACTCCTGAGTGTTGGGTTCATCAAAGTAATAGAATATCCAACCTGGTTGGCCAATACTGTACAAGTATTTTAGGATGGACTAGAGGTGTTTATATCCAAGTTTAGACACCAAATCCTCGAGGAAAAAGGAGAAACAGTCGCAGATTCAGAGGATGACTCCTACGAGAGATCGATGTTGTCGCAACCCCGACCCGAACCCCGCGGGCCCGAGATCGCGAGCTGGACGTCGACTTACTAATCAAAATACAAAATATCGGAGATAAAAATTTCATTTCATATCAAAAGATGATAACACAAGGTTTTGGAAAACAATTTAACAACAACAATGTACTAGTGTAAGCCCCATAAGCTCACACTACAAAATAATAAAATATACAAATCTTAGTGACGTCAAAGTGTGGTACAACTATCCCCAAAAGAGTTACACATTTATATAATGTAAATCCACCAATATACACTTGCCCAAAAGCTCAACCCTCTCGCGACGTCCTCGTGATCAGCGAGTCTAATACCTTGGTCCTGGGGGAGGTTAAGGAAAAACAAAGATAAAAAGAAAGGGGGTGAGATAAATTTCAATAAGTTACTAATGAAACTACATGACATGCTATGATGCAATAATCAATAATAAATCACATAACACATAGCAATCATCATATATCAGATAGCAGCGGAAATGAACACATAACAAAGGATATTAGCCAAGGTTTTCCAAACCGATAAACCAAATAAAGGTCGCTGCGCAGCTTCAATAATCAACAAATCATCATCTTCACAATAGTGAAAGCTGAAGAGAAATCCCCGGTACCGGAACCAATAACAAGGGACAGTGACACACAGTCAAAGCTCGAAAACCAATAGCTAAAGTGCTCACAAAGGGGCTAGCTCATCTCACATCCAAGGCCAATCTGGAGGAGGGAAATAATGGGGCAAAACAATGGTCAACATCACAATGGACTTGGCTGTGCCATCATAATGTTTCACATCGCCCAAACACACAAAATACCAGCTGGACTTTCAAGTAAAGGCTAAGTAATAAAATACTAGCACGATAAACAACTAATGATTCCAAAGTAGGGAACCAATCCAAATAAATTACCACAAAGGTAAACCAACCCAAACAACACATCAAGGATGGACCACATTCTTAAAATGATACTTAATCAAATTCCATAACATATTTATTCACAAAAGAATCAAGTCCAATTAATAAAGTGTTCCACGATGTTAACTTAGGTTAATTAGAAGAATAAAACCTAAACTAGTTAAGCCATTAGTCCTAAACCAAGCAAAAGGGCAGAATTCTGGAACAGGGGGCGGGAGGGCGCCTGGCATGGGGCGGGCGGGCGCTTAATTGACCAGAAGGTCTGGCCGCTGGAAAAGGGGGTGTAGGCGGGCGCCTGGTCCAACCCGGGCGGGCGCCTGGTCTGGTTCATGGCCGGGAAAACAGAGCTGGGTTCTTACAATTTCGACCCAAAAATCCACCCAACACAAAATACTCAAAATCAACTCCTTTAACAAGTTCCAAAATGAACCAAAACAACAACTAAGATTATGGGAGGCATAGATAACATCATTCCACCACTTGAACTAAGATTGAATCCCCACATTCCCAAGAACACCATATTTAGCCAAAACACTAACAAATCCCAAATAAATTCCAAACTCAACCAAACTTCAAATATAACAACCCAAGCATTATATAAGCATGATATGAACTTTTAGCATAAAAATGGGGGAAAGTAACTTACTTGAATTTTCTCAAAGTTGTCGGAACTCGAATATTTTTAGCCCTCTACGATCCTAACGACGATCTAAACAAGTTTCATGTTTTAAGAAATGAGAAATAACAAGAGGAAGATGGTTAGATTGAAGAGAGAAGGAAGAGAAGAAATACTTACCAAATTCAAGGAGAGAGAGAGAAAGTGTGCTGGGAAAGATGGAGGATGAGGGGAGAGGAGAAGGAGGGAGTTGTTGGTTATTATTTTCAAAAACTTACACTTAGACCCCTTCCCCATCTACTAACACAAATACTTACACTCCCTACTAACAATTAAGACCCAACAATACTACACTAACCCAAATGACTCAAATAAAATGCTAGGCATAATTATTATGAAACATAAAATGCAGACATAAATATTTAAATAAATAATAATTTAAATAAATAAATAAGCAAATAAATAAATAATAATTATTTATTAATAATAAAATAGAGGCTAGTTTTCGGGTCGTGACAGATGTCTCGTACGAGGCATCTCCCAGTTCAGAACAGCAACAACTCTGCTCAAATCCCAGGTTGCTCGACAAGTCAAAACATGTCTCAATCACCCAGGAACTCACCCGAAATAGTTCATACATCACATACAAATGGCCCAACGTGAATCCATCTCATAAAATTACCCCTTAGTTGACCAACCGATATGAATCAATCCATTTACACATACAGAAAATAAAACTAAAATCAACTAATGTATTGTGTGTTTGACTTAGGAAATAACTGTTGCATAGGTACAAGCCAAAGAAGTAAAAGTTGTCTTCGCCTACGCTGAGGCAATAAGTACATCGTCAACAAAAAGAGGGAATGGGGGATCCTATCTACTCGGCATCAAAAGGAAGGAGACGTCGCCATCGCCACGTGATCATTCGTCAGTCCGAGGTCTCTTCCCGCAAGAAGCTGACTCCGCTGTCTGGCTAGCCAATCGACCTAAGAGATCTACAGTCTCTCTCTTCACCCTCTTGGCATAGGCCATGAATTGGGCAAGCCGTCCCGCGACCTCTCTATATTCAGCAATGGGGACCTATTGAGAAGAAACAAATAGATATATCAAAATCTTCAGATGAATGATTAACAGAGAAATGAAATGGTAGAATGACAAGAAATGACGGAAGAAGGGTCATAAACCATACCATGGTCGCGTCAGCAGGAGGTACGAGTCCCTCAGGCATATCGTACTGTGCGGGAAGATCCTCGGTGCTCTCTATTCCCTCAGCCACGCTATAGGTAAATGAAGCTGGTCCAAGCTGTGGACGAAAGGGGACGTGGATAACTCCCTGGACCTGAGCCTGATCACCCTCCAGAATCAACTGGGGTATGAGGCGAGCGAGAAAGTCCTGATAATCAGCCTCCAAGGAAATATGGTCAAAAGTATCCTGACCAATAATGAGTTCCCCTCTCTCCTCCTCCGCGATGGAATAAGAGCTAAGCATATGGGCCGGCGGGTCCAAGAGGACAATGACATCGAGTCTGCCACCACCCTGGTGGCGAGAGACTCTCTCTCCTAAATAGAAGCATCCCCCGCTAAGGCCAATCATCAGCAGCCTCATACTGGCAAACCCGTAGGCATGATCAATGCCCAGACTCCGCCAAGGGAAGAAAGCGATAGCGGACTCAGAGACGGCCTCCCACCTGTCAAAATATAGCCGCATGCGCTCCACCGTCATGTCAGCCCCCTCTGCCTGCTCATCTCGAGTATCCCTGTTGCCCCAACGCCATCAAAAAGTATCTGGAAACATAACAGTGTTGTCTCGAGATCGAAAGAGAAGAGACCAAACATGGCGTAGCCCCAAGCCTGCAAAATGGGAGAAACATAGAAAAGTGTCAAAACTGAATGAGTTACCTAAACAGAAAATAAACTGGGGCTGAAATAAAGCAGGAATACAGAAGAAGATGAGTATTGTACCTCCCAGGCATGACTGTAGCGGCCTAAGCCAGCGTTCGTCCGATCACACGAATTCTCATCCATAGCCACATAGCAGTGGGCCAAGCCAGCTAAACCCCAACAGGCATAAGTGACATGCTGCATATCTCTCAGGCAGCTCAACAGAGTAAACAAGGCAGTCGACGCATGATTTGCAAATAGCGTCTCAGAAAGGGCCCACCATAGAAAGCCGCGGACGGCTACAATACGAGTAGCAGTAAGATGCATCTGGCCAGCATTAACAGCAATAGAGGCATCAACCTTGTCCCTCAATCACCCTGAATGACTGCAAACAACAAAGGCAAAAGAGACAAATGTCAGAAAAACGGTAAAAATCCTCATTTAAGCATTTTACTCGAAAAATCGCAGAATTGCCTAGAACGACAGTTAAAATCATGTACTACTATACTACAATGATTTTCAACATCAACAAGGGTGAAATTCCATCGAAAGATCAGACATGCATGATAAACCCTAGCAACAATGATTCTAGGCAAAAAGTCGATAAAAGTCGAACTGCGAATGCACCAAATTGAGACATGCAACGACGAAATTGACATGGAAACTCAGTCAAAGGAAGAGATCCTTACCCGCCTCGTCCGAACGGCGTGGGAGATATGATCATCGGGAACGGGCACAACTCATCCGTCGCCCACACTTTGCCTCTCAGGTGCCTACCGAAGAGGTGTTCCCTATGAGAATGATTTGCACCGGCCATTTGAAAGGGTTGGGGATTACCAGAACTTGGTGAAAACAAAGATTTTTGAGTGGAAATATCGCCTAGGGTTGAGAATTCCCGAAATGAAATAAGAAAAGTGATTTGAAAATCACCTTCAGCGCCTTTGTTATGCGTAAAAACAGAGAAGTCTCGTACGATACATTGATATCTCGTACGAGAGATCCCCAAAAAAAATCTCAGAAAACCATGTTTTCTTGGGAAATTCCAAAAAGCCCTGCTTTTAACAGAAAGGTCAGAAAAAGCCCTGCTTTTAACATAAAGGTCAGAAAAAGCCCTGCTTTTAACTGAAAGGTCGAATCTGAACCCCGTTCAAGATGGAATATTGAGTCATCAACAAATGGATATTTTCAGAATTGGAACAAGCAAAGTTGTTTCTCATTATGAACTTATCCTCACCGCGCATCCAAGATCATGGGTGAGCAACGAAATCTGCATCAGCAAACTATAAATCCCATGACTGTCATCAAGACGTAGGTTAATGGCACAAGATTTACAACTGGGTATCCCACGACTGTTATCAAGACGTAAGTTAATAACATAGGATCCCACCATTCAGAGTCCCATAATTGTCATCAAAGTGTAAGCTAATGGCATAGGATTCACGTTTTCAATGGAAAGGCAGTCTCGTTGAAAAGAGAAGCAAGGTCCGAGTATTTGGCGTCTCCAAATCTGGGTATCCCACGACTGTTATCAAGATGTAAGTTAATAACACAGGATCCCACCATTTAGAATCCCATAATTGCCATCGAGACGTATGTTAATGGCATAGGATTCACTTTTCCGGTGAATAAGGCAACCTCGTTGGAAGGAGAAACAAGGATCCAAGTAATTGGCGTCTCCAAACCCAGAATCCGATAATTGTTATCAAGAGTATGTTAATAACATAGGATTCACATTTTCCGACAAATAAGGCAACCTTATTGGAAGGAGAAGCAAGGTCCGGGTAACTGGAGTCTCCAAAATCAAAGACGGTTCGTCATCAACAACAGGGCATGTTCAGAATTGGAGTCAAAGAGATTGATTCCTCAGTATGGATTGCAACTGGAGATGGTTCGTCATCAACAAAAAGGAGTATATTCCGAATTGGGTCAAGGCCATTGATTCCTCAGTATGGGTACTCTCTAAACTCTAAACTTTACTTACCGCAAGTATTGTTTTCAAAAATGATTTTCAAAATACCTTAAACCTCAATTTTTACGTGTTTCACGACCATACTCCTAGTTCAAAATGGCATCTTTTCTATCGACGAAGTTACTTCATCCGTAAGTATCGTCGCCGAGGGGCTCTGTAGACACCCCATTTTGGATGTTCATCCATAGTCACACTATTTCTGTGTCTCGCCTTTGATTTGGATCGTAACTCATTAAGTTGGACATGTTTCATTAAGTTTCTGACTGACTCCGTTAGTCAGGGGCCAAAATAAACATTAAAATTGCTGCAGAGGGCAAAGAGTGAATTCCAGCGCTGAGATGCCTCGTACGAGACATTGATGCCTCGTACGAGACATCCCTCCTTACAGTCGGGTTTTTGGTCAGTTTCCTTGTTAATCTTAACCCCTTTTCTTGGCAAACACTTAAGCAATCCGGGAAAACCTAATGGACGATCCTAGAGTCCAAAAATACCTCTGTGAGAATCAAGTCTTGGATTCCCACCACAACTTTCCTTCTTGGCCAAAACCCTAGGTCCAAAACCCTTATAAATATAGAGCTTCTTCAACCAGAAAAAGGGTAGACTCCTTATTCACCCAAGAACCACTTCAAATCTGATCAAAAGGTTATCATAATCGGTCCCTCTTCCTCACCCACAAAATTCAAACCCTCACCAGACCATTCAAGTCAATTTCATTGAAGATTCAAGGCCTTTAGTCAAGGCCATCCATAGGATTCTTGAAGAACGCTTAGGTAAAACTCATTGTTTTCTACCTTCTCATCTCCTTCTTTGTCTTTAAAGTAGTGTGATTCCATCAAAATGATCAGCCTAGAGCCTCTCCAATTCATGGATATGGTCTCGAAGCACTTGTCCGACATCCCAAATAAATAAGCATTTATTTATTTGTTTGTTTTCCTTTTGCGTACATTTTGCATGATTTTGAAACGATGATGATGATTTCTTAGCAAGACCAATCCTAGATTGGGTGAATTGGGTGCTCCTTGACTTCCCAATTCATAACTTAACCCCCGAATCTAGATATCTCGGTCCGTGTTCCAACAACAACATGGTGGTGAATCTCAATTAAAAAGGTAAATCGAAGGACGAAAACTGCCTCGAGAACAACCAAAAAACCCGCGCGCAAACAGTGGCGACTCTGCTGAGGAAGATCACAGTAAGTGGGTTAGACTTGCTGTAGATACCCCGGGGAGCCACGGCCTAGGCTAGGGCGCGTGAGCTATCCTAGGATGTCTAACTTGTTTTAGATTGTTTAGAGTCGCCACCTATGTTTTGAGGAACATAAGAAAAACCAATTGATAATAGCCTAAGTTTGATTACGAAAATAGAGATTCTTTATTTTGAGGTTCGGGGGTTAGATTACGAGATGGGAAGTACCGAAACACCCATCTCGCCTAACTAAAGTTGGTCTTGCTTGATCAAAATCTACATGAATGATAAATGTTCTTCTTCTTTTTCATTAAATCATAAAAAGGGTTTAAAATAGAGTTTGGAATGTAGGAGATAACTCCTTAACCAACCTCAATGAGATGAGGCGATCATTAGAGTCATGTCCCAAAATGATTTGGGTGATTGCACTTTGATAAAACAAAAAGAAAGAGCAAAGAGATGAAGTCGAGAAGAGGAAGGAAATGGTTTTTACCTAGTCTTCGAGAGACTTCAAACACTTCTTGATGAATGCCTTTGGAAATGCCTTGAAGGTAAGAAATTTGGCTTTTTTGTTGAAAATGTAAGATTTTAGAGTAAAAGATCCAAGGTCCAAGGTCTAAGGTTTTTCCGGTCCTTGAAAATGGAGGTAAAGAGAGGTTTTTATAGGTGAAAGAGAGGTGTTTTTTGGTGCCAAAACTCAGTCACCAAGAAATCCTTCTCGGGAAAAATCCTATAAATTGAGAAAGGGAGAGAATCCTGGTCAGAAATATGTAACTGACGCCCAGAGGCGCGCGCTTCCTGCTTTGGGGGCGGGAGGCGCGCGCGCCTGGCTCCTCCTGTCGGAGGCGCGCGACTCAGAGAAGGCAATTTTGACCGAATGGACTAGAAAGTCAGCCCTGTTATTCAGTTTAGTCCCTGGATTTAACAAAGTCAGTCAGGAACTTAACGGAAGTGACTGAAACTAACAAGAAACACTTAAAATGGGGAGAAACGCAAGATCAAATGTGCAATCGGGGTGAGCGGTCCAAGGCGGGGTGTCTAAAGAGCCCCTCGGTGACGTGGATTGCAAAGCAAAACGCGTCGACGAAAGTTAAAAACACCCGCCGAGGACATCACCAAGAAAAAAAAAGTAAAGACTCGATGAAAGTAGGAATTTGAAATTGCGAGAGAGAGTGGTGCGTCCCTGTGTGAGTGGCTTTTGTTGATAGAGGGGGTGGCATGATCCGTTAGGTGGACCTGCCGGCTGAATATCTTGAATGAGGCCGTTAGTGAACCTTTTGAATGAGGCTGTTAGTGAACCTTTGGAGAGGCCGTTAGTGAACCTTTGGAGAGGCCGTTAGTGATCCTTTGGAGAGGCCGTTAGTGAACCTTTGAAGACGCCGTTAGTGAACCTTTGAGGAGGCCGTTAGTGAACCTTTGGAGAGGCCGTTAGTGAACCTTTGAGGACGAATCCGTTAGTGAAATCCGTTGATGAGGCCGTTAGTGAACCTTTGGAGAGGCCGTTAATGAACCTTTGAAGACGAATCCGTTAGTGAAATCCGTTGATGAGGCCGTTAGTGAAACCTTGTAGAGGCCGTTAGTGAACCTTTGGAGAGGCCGTTAGTGAACCTTTGAAGAGGCCGTTAGTGAACCTTTGGAGAGGCCGTTAGTGAACCTTTGAAGAGGCCGTTAGTGAACCTTTGAGGACGAATCCGTTAGTGAAATTCGTTGATGAGACCGTTGGTGAACCTTTGGAGAGGCCGTTAGTGAACCTTGGAAGAGGCCGTTAGTGAACCTTTGAGGACGAATCTGTTAGTGAAATTCGTTGATAAGGTATTGCTTTGAAGTCTCGTGCCACTTGGAGTCACATTTGACTTTTTTGAATTGTGGGGTGCGGGCACAGTTGACCGCGACCAGAAAATGTTCCTGCTGGGGATGAAATGTTGAGATTGACCCATGAGGGGGGTATGTCACCCGTGACAGAACTTAGGGAGTTTGAAATCCGTGGGGAAACCTTGATACGGTGCATGGTTTCTTGCATGGGAGACTGCTTCTGAACCTGCCTGATGATGGGAAGAGCGCGCGTCCGGGCCTCGTTATCGGCGCGCGCGCCTCGGATGAGTATGTCGGGGGCCGCGCGCCTGGCACATAAGTTCAGCATATTTAAACAGGCGGTTCTCTGTTTTCGGCAAGTTTTCAAAATTTTGAAGAACCCTCCAAATTCCAAGCCCAATTTTCATAGATAAATCACCCCAAAACACTTTCTTGCTGCTCTAGGATCAATTCCATCACAGAAACGATGTCGGATCGTCAGCATTCACCTCCTTTCGAGATGCCACAGGGCGAGGAGCCCGAAATTGGGGTTGAAGCTATGGACCCGAGTTTGCTTACTTTCCGGCCTCATACCCACATTCTCACTTCGTGACTTCGGGTTTGGTAAGAATGCCTCACCTTTCTTGTCGATTTCGGATTTCATGAAGTTTCGTTTTCTTTACCCGAAATATCGCTGCAGCAGATTTATTGATCATTCTTTGCATGTTGTTTGTTGATGCTGATTTGTTGTAAGAAACATGTTGGGGCGCCCATTTTCATGTTCCCATACTTGCTTGTACATTGTTCTGCCATTGAAATCTCTGTGTTGAGTTCATCCGTTTTCTAGCAATCATGGTGATGAAATTTTTGCTGTTCCTTCTTTCCTTTCAGGAGTGGACCCGTTTGACAGAGATTCGCGGTGGGGCTCATGGGCCCATCTCTATATGGAAGAGGTTGCCTGAGAATGTTCGGGCCCGAGTTACAGGGACTCATTTTGGTCTTTTTGTCACCAGCCTCCCAGCTTTGAAGAATGACCCCGATGTGGTCCAGGCATTGAGGGAAAGATGGTGGGACACTACCCATACCTTCAATTTACCAATGGGCAAGGTGACTATGACGCCTACCGATTTCACAGCTTTGATGGGCTTTCCGTTCATGGGGATGCCTGTCCCTTTTGGTTTGAGAGGGCTGTTCGGACTCCGGACGAGTTACTGGCTTTGGTTGACTGCCGGTTCGAGGTCAAGAATTCTCGAGTGACACGGGGGAGAATACGGCTTATTTCAGCATCTTGATGGCTGAGGCTCGAGGTGTTACTGCTGATCGGGTCGATGCCGTGGCCCATTGCTTTATTTGGTACATGTTATCCCATACTCTGTTTGCCAACGGGGGATCTTCGGCCTCTTTGGCTCTGCTTGACTTGTTAGTGGATTTGGACCAGATCGGCCAGTATAACTGGGGCGCAGCGGGCTTAGCTGCTTGTTACCACGGCATGGATTTGACCAGCCGCTCGACCACTAGCTCGGTTACGGGCTTCAGCTTGCTGTGGGAGGTATACGACTTACTGTCCCTTTTATATTCTCCTTGCCTTGGTCATAACTGCCTTTTTTCGTTGACTGTCATTAACTTTGTTTCTGCCTCTTGTCTACAGCTTTGGGCTTTTGCTATCCTGAATCTGAGGGATTTCAAGATTTCCAAGGAAGGCCAGCCCCAGTATCCGGACTGCGCACGGTGGGCGTATAAGGAGAGGAATGTGAAGACTGGCACGAACCCCATTAGTCTTACTTCAGCCCGACGGCACTTGGACACCTTGAGGCCTGAGTCTGTTGCCTTCTCTTTGTATCCGTGGAGATCAGTTCAGCACTGGTTTAAGAACACTCTTATTCCTACCCGTTCTCAGCTTTTGATGAGTTCGGGTGAGTGCATGGCTCTGTATTTGGGGGACAGAGTATTCTGGCAGCATGGTACCCAGGTGACAGACTTTTACACCCCCCCCCCTCGTCCTGCAGTTCCAGGCGTTCCTCCTTTCTGCCCTCGTAATTGGAGGTTACTTTCAGAGGCTGATTGCGCGGCATATATGGTAGGGGTTGATGCCGTCCCTTATATTCACTTGGATCAGGATTATGGCCTCTTCAGGGAGAACAACTTGATGCAAGGCTTCATGTTTGCTGATCCGAGGAGATCACAGGCTGCTCCTACGACCTCCGCTCGGTTTTATACTACCGGTGCCGGGTATTGTTTTGATCATCCTTTGCCTCCTCCCTATTACACTTATTCCAACTTTGGGGTCTTTGAGGAGCAGAGGGAGATTGTTCCCGAGGATATGTCACCGGAGAGAGAGCCTCCCGCTTAGGCTGCTGTGGTATGTTTTTCTGACCATCTTTGCATTTCTCAGTTCCAGTCTTGTTTTTCTGTCCTTTGTATTGATGTAATTTCCTTTTCCTGTTCTTTGTTGTAACAGGTGCCCGTAGCTGCTTATAGGCATTTAGGCAGACATAACAAGGGGATGAGGCGGAGGCTCCGTCCGCTGGAGGAGAGGGTGCTGGAGCTGTGCAGGGATATTGCTGCCATGACTAGAGATGCTGCTGGTGCTGTCTCTGGTGCTGCGAGAGGAGCTGCCCGAGGTGCTCGGGGCATGGGACGAGGCTGCAGGGATGCTGCACTGGACATTGATGAGGCTGTCTCTTCGGCGAGGCAGTCGCTGAGCAGGAGTCTGAGCCACGGGGGTAGCCATGGTAGGAGTCTGAGCCGAGAAGGTAGCCAGAGCCGGGGTGGCGCTAGTTCATCAGGGAGAGCTGCCAAGAGGACCCATCCTGATGTTGTGATTGAGACATCTGAGTCTGAGGATGATGATGACGATGATGATGATGACGATGAGGAGACCAAGAGCGGTAGCAGGGGGTGAGCACAGTGCTGGTGATGATGTGCCCGAGCTGTTGCGGCTGAGAGGATGAGGGATTGAAAACATTTTTATTTTTGCCTGTAATAGCATTTAACATGTATTTACAATCCTAGTTATCTTACTACTCATTTTATGCTTTATTAGCGACTCGATCTTATGTGTCGACTCTTTACAAACAAATGTGTGCCCAAAGAATGCTTGTTGTTGATGCTTGAACTCCTTTTTGCTGCTGGGATTTGATTTTGCTGCAGGTTGGATATGTTGAAATGCTTGGGTTCTGTTCTGAACTGACAAGGGATGTTTCTGTCTGAACTGCTGTCAAAGGCGCGCGCATTGGGCCTTGCTTGTGGGAGGCGCGCGCGTTGTGCAACCTTGGTCGGAGGCGCGCGCTTCTGGCCTGCTGAATTACAGCCCTTTTAGGGTTTAGGGTTTAGGGTTGCGTGTTTTGTGTTGCGGGTTGAGCGTTGCGTGTTTTGTGTTGAGTGTTTTGTGTTGAGTGTATTGTGTTTTGGTTTTGTGTTGAGCGTTGCGTGTTTTGTGTTGAGTGTTTTGTGTTGAGTGTTTTTTTTTTAAAAAAAAAAAAAAAAAAAAAAAAAAAAACCCCGACGGCCCTTCGGGCCTTCGGCCCGACAAGCCTCCGGCTCGACGGCAATTTGGAATTTCGCTTCTAGGGTTTAGGGTTTGAAAAAGGAGACGAGCGGAGGCAACCTTATTGGAAGGAGAAGCAAGGTCCGGGTAACTGGGGTCTCCAAAATCAAAGACGGTTCGTCATCAACAACAGGGCATGTTCAGAATTGGAGTCAAAGAGATTGATTCCTCAGTATGGATTGCAACTGGAGATGGTTCGTCATCAACAAAAGGAGTATATTCAGAATTGGGTCAAGGCCATTGATTCCTCAGTATGGGTACTCTCTAAAGTCTAAACTTTACTTACCGCAAGTATTGTTTTCAAAAATGATTTTCAAAATACCTTAAACCTCAATTTTTACGTGTTTCACGACCATACTCCTAGTTCAAAATGGCATCTTTTCTATCGACGAAGTTACTTCATCCGTAAGTATCGTCGCCGAGGGGCTCTGTAGACACCCCATTTTGGATGTTCATCCATAGTCACACTATTTCTGTGTCTCGCCTTTGATTTGGATCGTAACTCATTAAGTTGGACATGTTTCATTAAGTTTCTGACTGACTCCGTTAGTCAGGGGCCAAAATAAACATTAAAATTGCTGCAGAGGGCAAAGAGTGAATTCCAGCGCTGAGATGCCTCGTACGAGACATTGATGCCTCGTACGAGACATTGATGCCTCGTACGAGACATCCCTCCTTACAGTCGGGTTTTTGGTCAGTTTCCTTGTTAATCTTAACCCCTTTTCTTGGCAAACACTTAAGCAATCCGGGAAAACCTAATGGACGATCCTAGAGTCCAAAAATACCTCTGTGAGAATCAAGTCTTGGATTCCCACCACAACTTTCCTTCTTGGCCAAAACCCTAGGTCCAAAACCCTTATAAATATAGAGCTTCTTGAACCAGAAAAAGGGTAGACTCCTTATTCACCCAAGAACCACTCCAAATCTGATCAAAAGGTTATCATAATCAGTCCCTCTTCCTCACCCACAAAATTCAAACCCTCACCAGACCATTCAAGTCAATTTCATTGAAGATTCAAGGCCTTTAGTCAAGGCCATCCATAGGATTCTTGAAGAACGCTTAGGTAAAACTCATTGTTTTCTACCTTCTCATCTCCTTCTTTGTCTTTAAAGTAGTGTGATTCCATCAAAATGATCAGCCTAGAGCCTCTCCAATTCATGGATATGGTCTCGAAGCACTTGTCCGACATCCCAAATAAATAAGCATTTATTTATTTGTTTGTTTTCCTTTTGCGTACATTTTGCATGATTTTGAAACGATGATGATGATTTCTTAGCAAGATCAATCCTAGATTGGGTGAATTGGGTGCTCCTTGACTTCCCAATTCATAACTTAACCCCCGAATCTAGATATCTCGGTCCGTGTTCCAACAACAACATGGTGGTGAATCTCAATTAAAAAGGTAAATCGAAGGACGAAAACTGCCTCGAGAACAACCAAAAAACCCGCGCGCAAACAGTGGCGACTCTGCTGGGGAAGATCACAGTAAGTGGGTTAGACTTGCTGTAGATACCCTGGGGAGCCACGGCCTAGGCTAGGGCGCGTGAGCTATCCTAGGATGGCTAACTTGTTTTAGATTGTTTAGAGTCGCCACCTATGTTTTGAGGAACATAACAAAAACCTATTGATAATAGCCTAAGTTTGATTACGAAAACAGAGATTCTTTATTTTGAGGTTCGGGGGTTAGATTACGAGATGGGAAGTACCGAAACACCCATCTCGCCTAACTAAAGTTGGTCTTGCTTGATCAAAATCTACATGAATGATAAACGTTCTTCTTCTTTTTCTTTAAATCATAAAAAGGGGTTTTAAAATAGAGTTTGGAATGTAGGAGATAACTCCTTAACCAACCTCAATGAGATGAGGTGATCATTAGAGTCACGTCCCAAAATGATTTGGGTGATTGCACTTTGATAAATCAAAAAGAAAGAGCAAAGAGATGAAGTCGAGAAGAGGAAGGAAATGGTTTTTAACTAGTCTTCGAGAGACTTCAAACACTTCTTGATGAATGCCTTTGGAAATGCCTTGAAGGTAAGAAATTTGGCTTTTTGTTGAAAATGTAAGATTTTAGAGTAAAAGATCCAAGGTCCAAGGTCTAAGGTTTTTCCGGTCCTTGAAAATGGAGGTAAAGGGAGGTTTTTATAGGTGAAAGAGAGGTGTTTTTGGTGCCAAAACTCAGTCACCAAGAAATCCTTCTCAGGAAAAATCCTATAAATTGAGCAAGGGAGAGAATCCTGGTCAGAAATATGTAACTGACGCCCAGAGGCGCGCGCTTCCTGCTTTGGGGACGGGAGGCGCGCGCGCCTGGCTCCTCCTGTCGGAGGCGCGCGACTCAGAGAAGGCAATTTTGACCGAATGGACTAGAAAGTCAGCCCTGTTATTCAGTTTAGTCCCTGGATTTAACAAAGTCAGTCAGGAACTTAACGGAAGTGACTGAAACTAACGAGAAACACTTAAAATGGGGAGAAACACAAGATCAAATGTGCAATCGGGGTGAGCGGTCCAAGGCGGGGTGTCTACAGAGCCCCTCGGTGACGTGGATTGCAAAGCAAAACGCGTCGACGAAAGTTAAAAACACCCGCCGAGGACATCACCAAGAAAAAAAAGCAAAGACTCGATGAAAGTAGGAATTTGAAATTGCGAGAGAGAGTGGTGCGTCCCTGTGTGAGCGGCTTTTGTTGATAGAGGGGGTGGCATGATCCGTTAGGTGGACCTGCCGGCTGAATATCTTGAATGAGGCCGTTAGTGAACCTTTTGAATGAGGCCGTTAGTGAACCTTTGGAGAGGCCGTTAGTGAACCTTTGGAGAGGCCGTTAGTGAACCTTTGAAGAGGCCGTTAGTGAACCTTTGAGGAGGCCGTTAGTGAACCTTTGGAGAGGCCGTTAGTGAACCTTTGAGGACGAATCCGTTAGTGAAATCCGTTGATGAGGCCGTTAGTGAACCTTTGGAGAGGCCGTTAATGAACCTTTGAAGACGAATCCGTTAATGAAATCCGTTGATGAGGCCGTTAGTGAAACCTTGTAGAGGCCGTTAGTGAACCTTTGGAGAAGCCGTTAGTGAACCTTTGGAGAGGCCGTTAGTGAACCTTTGAAGAGGCCGTTAGTGAACCTTTAGAGAGGCCGTTAGTGAACCTTTGAAGAGGCCGTTAGTGAACCTTTGAGGACGAATCCGTTAGTGAAATTCGTTGATGAGGCCGTTGGTGAACCTTTGGAGAGGCCGTTAGTGAACCTTGGAAGAGGCCGTTAGTGAACCTTTGAGGATGAATCTGTTAGTGAAATTCGTTGATAAGGTATTGCTTTGAAGTCTCGTGCCACTTGGAGTCACATTTGACTTTTTTGAATTGTGGGGTGCGGGCACAGTTGACCGCGACCAGAAATGTTCCTGCTGGGGATGAAATGTTGAGATTGACCCTTGAGGGGGGTATGTCACCCGTGACAGAACTTAGGGAGTTTGAAATCCGTGGGGAAACCTTGATACGGTGCATGGTTTCTTGCATGGGAGACTGCTTCTGAACCTGCCTGATGATGGGAAGAGCGCGCGTCCGGGCCTCGTTATGGGCGCGCGCGCCTCGGATGAGTATGTCGGGGGGCGTGCGCCTGGCACATAAGTTCAGCATATTTAAACAGGCGGTTCACTGTTTTCGGCAAGTTTTCAAAATTTTGAAGAACCCTCCAAATTCCAAGCCCAATTTTCGTAGAGAAATCACCCCAAAACACTTTCTTGCTGCTCTAGGATCAATTCCATTACAGAAACGATGTCGGATCGTCAGCAATCACCTCCGTTCGAGATTCCACAGGGCGAGGAGCCCGAAATTGGGGTTGAAGCTATGGACCCGAGTTTGCTTACTTTCCGGCCTCATACCCACATTTCTCACTTCGTGACTTCGGGTTTGGTAAGAATGCCTCACCTTTCTTGTCGATTTCGGATTTCATGAAGTTTCGTTTTCTTTACCCGAAATATCGCTGCAGCAGATTTATTGATCATTCTTTGCATGTTGTTTGTTGATGCTGATTTGTTGTAAGAAACATGTTGGGGCGCCCATTTTCATGTTCCCATACTTGCTTGTACATTGTTCTGCCATTGAAATCTCTGTGTTGAGTTCATCCGTTTTGTAGCAATCATGCTGATGAAATTTTTGCTGTTCCTTCTTTCCTTTCAGGAGTGGACCCGTTTGACAGAGATTCGTGGTGGGGCTCATGGGCCCATCTCTATATGGAAGAGGTTGCCTGAGAATGTTCGGGCCCGAGTTACAGGGACTCATTTTGGTCTTTTTGTCACCAGCCTCCCAGCTTTGAAGAATGACCCCGATGTGGTCCAGGCATTGAGGGAAAGATGGTGGGACACCACCCATACCTTCCATTTACCCATGGGCGAGGTGACTATGACGCCTACCGATTTCACAGCTTTGATGGGCTTTCCGTTCATGGGGATGCCTGTCCCTTTTGGTTTGAGAGGGGCTGTTCGGACTCCGGACGAGTTACTGGCTTTGGTTGACTTCCGGTTCGAGGTCAAGAATTCTCGAGTGACATGGGGGAGAATACGGGCTTATTTCAGCATCTTGATGGCTGAGGCTCGAGGTGTTACTGCTGATCGGGTCGATGCCGTGGCCCATTGCTTTATTTGGTACATGTTATCCCATACTCTGTTTGCCAACGGGGGATCTTCGGCCTCTTTGGCTCTGCTTGACTTGTTAGTGGATTTGGACAAGATCGGCCAGTATAACTGGGGCGCAGCGGGCTTAGCTTCTTGTTACCACGGCATGGATTTGACCAGCCGCTCGACCACTAGCTCGGTTACGGGCTTCAGCTTGCTGTGGGAGGTATACCACTTACTGTCCCTTTTATATTCTCCTTGCCTTGGTCATAACTGCCTTTTTTCGTTGACTGTCATTAACTTTGTTTCTGCCTCTTGTCTACAGCTTTGGGCTTTTGCTATCCTGAATCTGAGGGATTTCAAGATTGCCAAGGAAGGCCAGCCCCAGTATCCGGACTGCGCACGGTGGGCGTATAAGGAGAGGAATGTGAAGACTGGCATGAACTCCATTAGTCTTACTTCGGCCCGACGGCACTTGGACACCTTGAGGCCTGAGTCTGTTGCCTTCTCTTTGTATCCGTGGAGATCAGTTCAGCACTGGTTTAAGAACACTCTTATTCCTACCCGTTCTCAGCTTTTGATGAGTTCGGGTGAGTGCATGGCTCTGTATTTGGGGGACAGAGTGTTCTGGCAGCATGGTACCCAGGTGACAGACTTTTACACCCCCCCCCCTCGTCCTGCAGTTCCAGGCGTTCCTCCTTTCTGCCCTCGTAATTGGAGGTCACTTTCAGAGGCTGATTGCACGGCATATATGGTAGGGGTTGATGCCGTCCCTTATATTCACTTGGATCAGGATTATGGCCTCTACAGAGAGAACAACTTGATGCAAGGCTTCATGTTTGCTGATCCGAGGAGATCACAGGCTGCTCCTACGACCTCCGCTCGGTTTTATACTACCGGTGCCGGGTATTGTTTTGATCCTCCTTTGCCTCCTCCCTATTACACTTATTCCAACTTCGGGGTCTTTGAGGAGCAGAGGGAGATTGTTCCCGAGGATATGTCACCGGAGAGAGAGCCTCCCGCTTAGAGATGCTGCTGGTGCTGTCTCTGGTGCTGCGAGAGGAGCTGCCCGAGGTGCTCGGGGCATGGGACGAGGCTGCAGGGATGCTGCACTGGACATTGATGAGGCTGTCTCTTCGGCGAGGCAGTCGCTGAGCAGGAGTCTGAGCCACGGGGGTAGCCATGGTAGGAGTCTGAGCCGAGAAGGTAGCCAGAGCCGGGGTGGCGCTAGTTCATCAGGGAGAGCTGCCAAGAGGACCCGTCCTGATGTTGTGATTGAGACATCTGAGTCTGAGGATGATGATGACGATGATGATGATGATGACGATGAGGAGACCGAGAGCGGTAGCAGGGGGTGAGCACAGTGCTGGTGATGATGTGCCCGAGCTGTTGCGGCTGAGAGGATGAGGGATTGAAAACATTTTTATTTTTGCCTGTAATAACATTTAACATGTATTTACAATCCTAGTTATCTTACTACTTATTTTATGCTTTATTAGCGACTCGATCTTATGTGTCGACTCTTTACAAACAAATGTGTGCCCAAAGAATGCTTGTTGTTGATGCTTGAACTCCTTTTTGCTGCTGGGATTTGATTTTGCTGCAGGTTGGATATGTTGAAGTGCTTGGGTTCTGTTCTGAACTGACAATGGCTGTTTCTGTCTGAACTGCTGTCAAAGGCGCGCGCATTGGGCCTTGCTTGTGGGAGGCGCGCGCGTTGTGCAACCTTGGTCGGAGGCGCGCGCTTCTGGCCTGCTGAATTACAGCCCTTTTAGGGTTTAGGGTTTAGGGTTGCGTGTTTTGTGTTGCGGGTTGAGCGTTGCGTGTTTTGTGTTGAGTGTTTGTGTTGAGTGTATTGTGTTTTGGTTTTTGTGTTGAGCGTTGCGTATTTTGTGTTGAGTGTTTTGTGTATTTGTTTTAAAAAAAAAAAAAAAAAAAAAAAAAAAACCCGACGGCTCTTCGGGCCGACGGGCCTTCGGCCCGACGAGCCTCCGGCTCGACGGCAATTTGGAATTCGCTTCTAGGGTTTAGGGTTTGAAAAAGGAGACGAGCGGGCCTTCGGCCCGACGAGCCTCCGGCTCGACGGCCTTCGGCCGACTGGGAACCTCTACGGCCTCGGCCTCAATGACTTTCTCTTTTGAAGTCAAGGTCTCCGTTCCCGAGGGTGAGAAGTCCGTTTCAATGGTGAACGCCGTTCCAGCTGTGGGGTCCGTCCCGATGGTAGAGAAGCGTCCGAGCGTTTTTTATCGTTTGAGAAGGCCCAATGACGATGTTGTTGACCCCGTGAGACCGGTGGTTCATGTGCGGGACTATAGACCCCGTCACTTTCCCAAGAAGAAGAAAGGTAAGGGAAATTCCTCCTATGTGTGGAAGCGTCCCATGGTTGTCCCCGCTAAGGCTCCGCTTGATAAGGGCAAAAGGAAAGCCGTTGATGAAGCTCCGTCCCGTCCTAGCGTTTTCTCCCGTCTTGGCGGTCCCAAGAATGTTCCGTCCCCATCCAAGAAGACTAAAGGGCATAACAAGAAGCAATGGGTTCCCAAACCTAAGAAAGATTAGATTTTTCTTTGTACCCAAGAGATTGCAATTAGACCACTTTGTTTTAGGATTTAATATTTTGATGTCTTTTGTTTCCCAATAAATCCATTGTAATGGTTTGAATAATTCATTGAATGAATAAGAATTGCATCTTGTTATTTGAAGTGAATTGGGTATTTTTGATATGTTTTAGACCGCACCCGAAGGTTGCCTACGTTCCTCCAGTTGGGAGGCTCAGGTCTCCGTAGTTCAAACAAACAAAGACCATTTTTTTTTTGTGCACCCTGTTTTTTGCCTAGACCGCCCTTTCGGGTTTTCAATCTAGCGGGCTTCCTTTTTGCACGTGCTCTAATTTTTTCCTAGGCCGCCCTTGCGGGTTTTCAACCTAGCGAGCGATTTTTTTTTTTTTTTTATGGTCTTTGTTTGTTAAGCATAGAACCTCTTGAGCTTGTCGAGGTTGACCTCCTTTGGCAGCTGGTCACCATCTAAATCCACAAGCCGGACTGCACCGCCGCTTAGTATCTTTTTGACCACGTACGGACCGATCCATCGGCGTCCCCATTTCCCCAGGGGATTCATGGCATTAGGAGGATGTTGTCTTAAGACCAAATCTCCCACATTGATGTTTCGAGGCTTTACCTTTTTGTTGAAAGCTCTTGCCATCCTTTACTGATACGCCCTTGTGCGTTCGAGTGCTCTTAGCCTTTTCTCGTCGAGTAAGGCTAGCTGTTCATATCGACTTTGCATCCAGTTGACCTGGTTGACTTGATTCTCGAGGAGGACCCGTAGAGATGGAACTTCAAGTTCGATTGGGAGTACGGCTTCAGAACCATAGACTAATGCATAAGGAGTTTCTCCTGTTGCAGACCGTATTGATGTGTGGTAGCCCCACAATGCTAATGGTAGCTTCTCGGGCCAATCCCTTCCTGTTGAGGCCATTTTCTTGACGATGGTCTCGATGGTCTTATTTCCTGCTTCGACCGCGCCATTTGCTTGGGGACGGTAAGGAGATGACTTGTGCTTGGTGATCTTGTATTCTACCAAAAGTGCATCCATTTCCTTCTCAAAGTGAGAGCCGTTGTCGGAAATGATTTCATGCGGCACGCCGTATCGGCACATGATATTAATCTTTACAAAGTCGGCCACTTTCTTGGCGTTGAGGTTCCGATATGCTTGTGCTTCGACCCACTTTGTGAAGTAGTCGACTGCCACTAGGACGAATGACTGCCCATTGCTTCCGGCAGGATGGACTTTACCGATGATGTCTATCCCCCAACAAGAGAAAGGCCAAGGTGTGACCATGTTGTAAAGTTGCGAGGGAGGAGCATGTTGCAGATTAGCGTGGAATTGGCACTTGGCACTTGGCACACCTTTTGACTTTCTCGATACAGACTCGTTCCATAGTGCTCCAATAGTAACCAATGCGGAGTATCTTTTTTACCAGCATAAATCCATTCATGTGGGGTCCACACTCTCCTTCGTGCACTTCACACATTATCTCTTGAGCTTCGGCCTCATTGGCGCATAAGAGATTGATCCCGTCGTGGTGTCTTTTATAGACTTGGTCCCCAATCAGTACGTACCGAGAGGCTAGCCTTTGCAGAGCTGCTTGAGACTTCTTATTGCTATTCTCGGGATAAATGCCATCTTTGAGGAAATTCATGATATCTGAATACCAAGGAGAGTTTGTTTGAACCTCGTTGACCTCGATATTCATGCAGTACGCCGGACTGTTCCTTCGGGAAATTTTGAAAGGCTTCACCATTTTCCCTTTGGGCATTTCGACTAATGAAGCTATAGTGGCCAGTGCATCGGCGAAGCGATTTTTATCCCTTGGCAGGTAGTTGAAAGTGATCTCTTGGAATTGTTCAACCAATTCTTCAAGGTGCTGACCATACTGTTGTAGGGTCGGGTCTTGGATTCGCCATTTACCCGATTGCTGATTGATAAGGAGGAAAGAGTCGCCGAATACTTCTAGTTCTGTGACGTTTCTTTCGAGAGCTGCTTCGAGCCCTGCTACGCATGCTTCGTACTCGGCAATGTTGTTGGTAGCTTCGAATTCCAGACGGATGGCGATGGGAGTGTAGATGTCTTTTGGATCGACAAGCAATATTCCTATACCAAAACCGTGTTTATTGGCGGCGTCATCGAAAAAAAGTTGCCACTTGTTTTCCTCAGTTGCAGTACAAATTAAATGCTCGTCGGGGAACTGTACGTCTTCCCCCTTCACTTCGTCACACTGGAATTCGGCAAGCTGGTCACTAAACACTTTCCCCCTGACGGATTTTAGTGTGACGTAAGTGATATCATAGCCGGCGAGCATGAAGTACCATTTGGCTATTCTTGTTGACATGAAAGGCTTCTCGTAGATGTAGCGGAGCGGGTCCACCTTTGCTACTAGCTTGATCGGAAAAGCTTCCATATAGTGTTTGAGCTTTTGAGTGACCCAAACCAATGCTGCACATGACTTCTCTAAGACAGAGTAGTTCTTTTCGCCTCCTTGGAATCGGCGACTGACAAAATAAATGGCATTCTCCTTTGTGGACTCTCGTTTCTCTTGTGCTAACATAGCCCCTAGGGCTTCATCATTGACAGTGAGATAGAGCAAAAGAGGCTTCTCCTTGTGCGGCGGAACTAGAACAGGAGGGCACGTCAAGTAATGCTTCACTTGGTCGAACGCTTCTTGGCACGCTTCGGTCCATTCTAGAGCCACATTCTTCTTGAGTAGCTTGAAGATTGGCTCGCACATGGAAGTGAGTTGGTGCACAAACCGACTGATGTATTGCAGTCTGCCCATGAAACCTTTGATCTCTTTCTGCGTCTTTGGAGGAGGCATGTCAATGATTGCCTTGATTTTGGAAGGATTTACTTCAATTCCCTTTTCAGTGACCATATAACCAAGGACTTTGCCTCGGATAACCCCGAACGTGCACTTTGCAGGGTTGAGCCTCATCTTGTGTTGACGAAGCCTTTCGAAGAACTTGCGGAGATTGATTAAATGTTGACCATCGGTCCCTTTGGAGTGAATGATCATGTCGTCCACATAGACCTCGATTTCTTTGTGAATCATATCGTGGAACAAGTCTGTCACGGCTCTTTGGTAGGAAGCCCCAGTGTTTCTTAACCCAAATGGCATGACTGTGTAGCAAAAGGTACCCCACGGTGTTGTGAAGGCTGTCTTATGTTGATCTTCCTCGGCCATGAGAATCTGATTGTACCCAGCGAACCCATCCACGAATGAGCGAACCTCATAGGCAGCAGTGGAGTCGACCAGCATGTCGATGTTAGGGAGTGGAAAATCATCCTTTGGGGAAGCTTTGTTCAAATCCCGGAAGTCCACACAAACTCGAACCTTACCGTTTTCCTTTCTGACTGTCACGATGTTGGCTAACCATGTCGGATACTCGATAACCTTGATGAAACCCACACTGAGGAGCTTCTCAATCTCTTCTTTGACTTGCAGAGACCATTCTGGCTTGATCTTTCTGAGCTTCTGCTTTACCGTCTTGGCATCTTCTCTGATCGTAATTCTGTGCCCCGCTACCTTTCTGTCCAAACCCGGCATGTCTTTGTATGACCATGCGAACACATCCACGAACTCCCGTAGTAGTGCAGTCAATCTGTCTCTGTCGTCCCCTTTGAAGAAGCTTCCGATCTTAGTCTCTCTTGGTTCTTCTTCGGTACCCAGATTAACAACATGCAATTCTTCGTCAGCCTTTGGACCATTTTCACTACGACTACGGACTTGTTGAGCAAGTTCATTTAAGTATGTTGTGTTTTCGTGGTCTATTTCATCATAATTCGAATCGTTATTAACTTGTTCATTAAGTTCATTATTAGTTAATTCATCATTTATGATGTTTGCAATCTCAGGGTACTCAGAAATATCAAATTTTTCATTAGAAAAGAAAGGAAACACACGCTCGGCTATGGCCTCCAAATCTTCTTGGGTGAGGGTATTAGAGACACTCTCGGACTCGAAAGTAAGTGTGAGCCTCTCTTCCTTTGTTGCTGTGCGGGGTATGCAACCCATTTCTTGGACTAAGAATTCCTCAGATACTACGGGACCTTTTGTTGAATACCAATTGTTGATCGGCTCGGAGCTTGGCTGGATCTCACTGATAGTCTCATTCATGATGATGGTGTCATGGATGGAGTTGACTTGGCATTCATTCATTATGGCAAGCTCTTCGAACATGGAGGCTAAATCTGTCAGTTCTTCTGTCGCGACCCCGGACCCCGCGGGCCCGAGACCGCGATCTGGACGTCGACTTAAAACCAAAACTGTGAAATACCGAAGTTAAAAATTCCATTTGATACCAAAAGGTGATGATCCAAAGTTTTACAAATCCAAGTTTGATAACACCAAATACAACTATCATAAACTTCCACAAGTTTATGCCCAACAAAAGATAAATATACAAATCTTAATGACGTCATTGTTTGGTACAACTATCCCAAAAAGGTTACACATTTATATAATGTAAACCAACCTATAACAACTTTCCCCAAAAGAATGTATCCACACTCGACGTCCTCTTTCTCGTGATCAGCGAGACTAATCCTTAGCACCTGGGGGGGTTAAGGAAAACCAAAGATAAAAGAAAGGGGGTGAGATAAATCTCAATAAGTTACTAATGCAACTACATGACATGCTAAGATGCAATATACAATAATAAATCATAGATAGCACGTAGCAGTTATCACATAACAGATAGCAGCGGAAATAAACACATAACAAAGGATATAAGCCAAGGTTTCCAAACCGATACATCCAAATAAAGGATCGCTGCGCAGCTTCAATAATCAACAAATCACATCTTCATAATAGCATGAAAGCCGAAGAGAAAACCCCGGTACCGGAACAATAACCATAAAAGTGTCACAAAGGACAAGAGCCATGCCACAAAGTCATGCTCGGTAGCTAGATACATTCACAAAGGAAGCTAACTTATCTTTTCCAAGGCCAATCTGGAAAAGGGGTATAGAAGGGGGCAAAACAATGGTCAACATTATAATGGACTTGGCTTTGCCATTATAATCTTTCCCATCGCCCGATGCAACAAATATGCCAGCTGGGCTACCAAATAAATGCTAAGTAATAATAATTTAGCATGAATAAACAACTTAAGGTTCGAAAGTAGGGAACCATTCCAATTAAATCACCACAAGGGTAAACCAATACAAACCGCACATCAAAGATGAACCACATTCCCAAAATGATACTAAATCAAATTCCATATCATATTTATTCGCAAAAGAATTAAATCCAATCAATAAAGTGTTCCACGGTGTTATCTTAAGTCAATTAGAAGAAATAAATCTAAACTAGTTAAGCCTTAAGTCTTAAACCAAGCAAAAGGACAAAATCCCATGCAGGCGGGCGGGCGGGCGCTCGGGCAGGAGCAGGCGCGCGCTTGTTTCAACAGAAGGTTTGGGCCGCTGGAAAAGGGGGTGCAGGCGGGCGCCTGGGTCAAGGCGGGCAGGCGCCTGGTCTGCGGGCTGGGAGGAATTCCCAGCTGGGTTCATCAAAATGCCTTACCATTTTCATACCAAATCCATAACACCCAAAATCAACACTTCCCAACAAGATTTCCAAGGTACCCAAACATCATTTAACCCAAAAGGGGACCTTAACAACACCCTTTATCAACCGAAAACAAGACCAAATTCCCACATTCAAGCTTTCACCATTTTTACCCAAAAACTCAAATAAATTCCAAATCAATTCTAAACTCAACCAAACTTCAAATATAACAACAAAAGCATTATATGAACATGATATGAACATTTTAGCATAAAAATGGGGGAAAAGCAACTTACCTGAAAATTCTCAAAGATGACGGAATTCAATTCTTTTGGTTCTACGCGATCCTATCGACGATCTAAACACATTTCGAGTTTTAAGAAATGAGAGATTATGAGAGGAAGAGGAAGTAAATGAAGAGAGATGAAGAGAGAAACTTACCCCTTTTTCTTCTTTGGAGAGAGAGAGAGAGAAATGGGCTGGGAAAGGGGTGGAGTGAGGGAGAAGGGATGGAGTAGGGGGAATTATTTTGAAATGTTACACCTAGCCTCCTTCCCCCACTAACTAGCTCAACTATGATACTCCCACTAATTATTAAGACCCAAATAGAATGCTAGGCATAAATTATTATAACACATAAATTGCACACATAAATATTTAAATAAATAATAATTTAAATAAATAAATAAGCAATTAAATAATTAATAATTATTTATTACTAATAAAATAGAGCCTAGATTTCGGGTCGTGACATTCACTCCCCTTAAAGAAAATTCGACCCGAATTTTAACGAGACTCACCTTAAACAAAAAGCCACGGAAATTTCCTCTCGATCTCATCTCGGAGCTCCCACGTCGACTCCTCGATGTTATGATTCCTCCAAAGAACTCGAACCAACGCAATGCTTTTTCTCCTCAACTCTTGGACTTTAGAATCTAAGATCCGAACCGGTCGTTCCTCATACGTCATATCGGGCTCAATATCCTCCGGTATCCTCGGTAACACGTGAGATGGGTCATGAACATACTTCCGAAGCATAGAAACGTGGAAGACGTTGTGCAACCGGTCTAAGGATGACGGTAACGCGAGACGATACGCTAGAAGTCCAACCATTCCCAAAATCTCATACGGGCCAATAAACCTCGGAGCCAATTTGCCTTTCTTCCCAAACCTACGAATACCCACCTTCGGAGACACTTTCAAGAACACAAAATCACCGGTCTGAAAACTAAGATCTCGCCTTCGGTTATCTGCATAGCTCTTATGTCGACTCTGGGCTGTTTTCAATCGATCCCTGATAACTCTAACCTTTTCAACTGAATCCTGAAGCAAATCAATACCCACGATCTTCGCTTCACCGACCTCATCCCAACAAATAGGCGATCTACACATTTCTTCCATACAAGGCCTCATACGGTGCCATCTCGATACTAGCCTGATAACTTTTGTTGTAAGAGAACTCCACTAACGGTAGGTGCGAATCCCAAGAATCGGAGAAGTCTATCGAACACGCTCGCAATATATCCTCCAAAATCTGAATAGTCCTCTCGGATTGACCATCGGTCTGAGGATGAAAAGCCGTACTGAATCGCAAATCTGTACCCAAAGCTTCTTGAAACGCCTTCCAGAATCTAGAAGTAAACCTCGGGTCTCGATCTGACACAATGCTAACCGGAACCCCATGCAATCTCACAATCTCGTCGATATAAAGGGTCGCAAGCTTCTCCATCGAATATTTGATGTCAATAGGCAAGAAATGGGCACTCTTGGTCAATCTATCCACTATTACCCAAACACTGTCATACTTCCTACGGGTACGAGGTAGTCCCGTAACGAAATCTATAGTCACAAGCTCCCATTTCCACTCGGGAATCTCTAACGGCTGAAGTAATCCCGCGGGTCTCTGATGCTCGGCTTTGACCTGCTGACAAGTTAGACACTTCGAAACATACTCCGCTATTTCCCTTTTCATATTAATCCACCAAAATTTTTGCTTCAAATCCTGATACATCTTCGTACTACCCGGATGAATAGTATATCTCGATTTGTGACCCTCATCAAGAACTCTCTGTTTAATTCCATCAACATCCGGAACACACAATCTTCCACGGAAAGTCAACACTCCCACCGGGCTAATAGAAAAATCCTCGAAGTTCTTCTCTTTCAGTTTACCCATTATCTTCACCAACTCGGGATCTTCTTTCTGAGCTTCCTTTATCCTCTGAATTAGGGTCGGAGATACCCTAATATTCGCAAAAATAGCCCCATGTCTCGATTCACGAGGAGACCAATCTCGAACATCCTCAAGCATTTTCCACTCACGGACCATCATCGAAGCCACATAAGATTTTCTACTAATCGCATCGGCTACCACATTCGCCTTCCCCGGATGATAAGAAATCGTACAATCGTAATCCTTCAACAATTCCATCCACCTACGCTGCCGGTTGTTCAGTTCCTTTTGAGAGAAGAGGTACTTCAAACTCTTGTGATCCGTGAAAATCTCAAACTTCGCTCCATAAAGGTAGTGCTTCCATTTGTGCAACGCAAAGACTATCGCCGCCAACTCCATATCATGAGTCGGGTAATTCAGCTCACTAGGGGTCAACTTCCTCGAAGCATACGCAATTACTTTCCCATTCTGCATCAACACACAACCCAAACCCTCTTTCGAAGCATCACTGTAAATCACTAGGCCATCGCTCCCATTAGGCAAAGTCAAGATCGGTGCGGTAGTCAACCTCTTCTTCAATTCCTCGAAACTCTTGTCACATTTCTCGGTCCACACAAACGGGACATTCTTCCGGGTCAACTGAGTCATCGGGGTAGAGATCTTTGAAAACCCCTCAATAAATCTTCGGTAATAACCGGCTAAACCCAGAAAGCTACGGATCTCGGTCACTGACTCGGGTCTCTTCCAATCCACTATTGCCTCTATCTTTGAAGGATCCACAGAAATACCATCCTTTGAAATAACATGACCCAGAAATGACACCTTCTCGAGCCAAAATTCGCATTTACTAAACTTCGCAAACAGCTGCTCCCTCGCAAGAACGGATAACACTGTTCTCAAATGCTGCTCGTGCTCCTCTCGTGATTTAGAGTAGACGAGTATATCATCAATAAAGACCACCACGAACGAATCAAGATAGGGATGGAAAACCCGGTTCATCAAATCCATAAACACGGCCGGCGCGTTAGTCAACCCAAACGGCATAACCAAGAACTCATAATGACCATAGCGAGTGCGAAAGGCAGTCTTCGGAATATCCTCCGATCGAACCTTCAACTGATGGTACCCACTCCTCAAATCAAGTTTAGAGAAAACCACGGACCCTTGAAGCTGATCAAATAAATCGTCAATATGAGGTAGAGGGTACTTATTCTTCACCGTAACCTGATTCAACTTCCTGTAATCGATGCACAATCTCAACGAACCATCCTTCTTCCGCACAAATAAAACCGGTGCTCCCTACGGGAAACACTAGGGCGTATAAACCCTCGATCAAGCAACTCTTGCAACTGAACCTTTAATTCCTTCAACTCTGTGGGAGCCAACCTATAAGGTGCTTTCGAAATTGGAGCCGTACCCGGCAAAAGGTCTATACAAAACTCAATCTCACGATCGGGCGGCATATCATACTCGGTAGAGAAAACATCGGGAAATTCCCGAACTACCCGAACACTAACCAAACTAGGGGATTCCTTCCTAGTATCAAGAACACTAGCCAAATACCCCTCACAACCACTATGCAATAATTTTCTCCCTTTCAAATAAGAAATTAAGCGAACCTTTCTACTCAGAGGACTAGCCTCAAACACAAATTTAGGCACATCGGGAATAGAAAAAGTAACAGTTTTCTTACGGAAATCAACGGAAGCATGAAACTTGCTCAACCAATCCATACCCAAAATGACATCAAAGTCTTGGATAGGAAGAACTACCAAATCCGCACAAAGGACTCGACCACAAATAACCACATCACAAGCACGAAAGACTCGATCAGAAATCAAGCATTCTCCTATAGGGGTCGACACCTCTAGCACGTACGGTAAAGACTCGAATGCAGCATTTAACATGGAAGCAAATTGCACAGAAATGTCTGAATGAGATGATCCTGGATCTACTAACGCTCGTGCGCTCACATTAGACACAGAAACAATACCTCCAATAACAGAAGGATCATCGGTAGCTTGTTGTTGATTCGTGGCAAATACCCTTCCTTGGACTTTGGGCTTCCCAGTGGCATCCCTTTTCTGACCCTGATTAGTACCAACCCCTGACCCGGATGACTGACCTCGGTACCTCGTGCACTCTCTCGCAAAGTGCCCCATTTCACCACAATTGGTACACTTGCCTTGCTTTTTCCAACACCTATCCTCCGTATGGCCTACCCTCTGACAAAAGGCACAAGGCCTCCTATTCTGAATCCCCGGAGTAGTACCCGGATTCCTCGGTGTAGTTTGCCCCTTAAACTGAGATGATGCTCCCGGGTTACCTCGATTGTCGGAACGGTGTTGAGGTTGCGATTTAGCATGGCTTCCCGGTTTACCCGTACCCATAACCTCGGTTTTCCTTTTGTGCTCCCCAATATCTTGCTCTATCAAGTAGGCTCGGTCCACCGCATCTTGGAAGGTCACAATCCGTTGGGCAATAAGTTGAGTACGGATGGAGGTCTTCAATCCCCGAATGAATCTCATAGCTTTTTGTTCCTCGGTCCTCACCAAATAGTCACAATACCGGGCTAATTCTATGAACTTAGCCGAGTATTGAGCTATAGACAACAAACCTTGCTCCAGGCTGAGTAGCTCGATCTCCTTTCGGTTTTGATCAACAACCGGAATGAAATGCTCCTTGAATTTGCGCACAAATAACTCCCACGCATACACCGTGTGAGTATCATCCCAACTAGCTTTAACACCCTTCCACCAATGTTCGGCGGCTCCCACAAGTTTATAAGCTGCGAACCGGACCTTATCCTCATCCGTGCAACCAAATACCTCATAAATCTTCTCCATCGACTCAATCCACAACTCAGCTTTCCGAACATCGGGTTCCCCATTGAATTCAACCGGTTTCAGTTTGAGAAATTGCTCCAATCCATAGCGGGGTGGTGCTTGTTCTACCCTCGGACCTTGATCATGTATGGCCTTCATGGCCGCCTCGAACATGCCTTGAAACATGGCACGTGCTTCTTCCCTTGTGTCATTCTGATTCTGTGCCCCACTAGTACCTCCTCTGTTTCTTCTTCCAGACATTGCGAGTAATTACCTGCATAAGACATCAACTGTTAATCACTCCGCACACTACTACCCTCCTAGGTTGAACTAATCCACCTATACTTATACGTAGAGCTAATGCCATAGCTCTGATACCAACTGTCGCGACCCCGGACCCCGCGGGCCCGAGACCGCGATCTGGACGTCGACTTAAAACCAAAACTGTGAAATACCGAAGTTAAAAATTCCATTTGATACCAAAAGGTGATGATCCAAAGTTTTACAAATCCAAGTTTGATAACACCAAATACAACTATCATAAACTTCCACAAGTTTATGCCCAACAAAAGATAAATATACAAATCTTAATGAAGTCATTGTTTGGTACAACTATCCCAAAAAGATTACACATTTATATAATGTAAACCAACCTATAACAACTTTCCCCAAAAGAATGTATCCACACTCGACGTCCTCGTTCTCGTGATCAGCGAGACTAATCCTTAGCACCTGGGGGGGTTAAGGAAAAACAAAGATAAAAGAAAGGGGGTGAGATAAATCTCAATAAGTTACTAATGCAACTACATGGCATGCTAAGATGCAATATACAATAATAAATCATAGATAGCACGTAGCATTTATCACATAACAGATAGCAGCGGAAATAAACACATAACAAAGGATATAAGCCAAGGTTTCCAAACCGATACATCCAAATAAAGGATCGCTGCGCAGCTTCAATAATCAACAAATCACATCTTCATAATAGCATGAAAGCCGAAGAGAAAACCCCGGTACCGGAACAATAACCATAAAAGTGTCACAAAGGACAAGAGCCATGCCACAAAGTCATGCTCGGTAGCTAGATACATTCACAAAGGAAGCTAACTTATCTTTTCCAAGGCCAATCTGGAAAAGGGGTATAGAAGGGGGCAAAACAATGGTCAACATTATAATGGACTTGGCTTTGCCATTATAATCTTTCCCATCGCTCGATGCAACAAATATGCCAGCTGGGCTTCCAAATAAATGCTAAGTAATAATAATTTAGCATGAATAAACAACTTAAGTTTCCAAAGTAGGGAACCATTCCAATTAAATCACCACAAGGGTAAACCAATACAAACCGCACATCAAAGATGAACCACATTCCCAAAATGATACTAAATCAAATTCCATATCATATTTATTCACAAAAGAATTAAATCAAATCAATAAAGTGTTCCACGGTGTTATCTTAAGTCAATTAGAAGAAATAAATCTAAACTAGTTAAGCCTTAAGTCTTAAACCAAGCAAAAGGACAAAATCCCATGTAGGCGGGGGCGGGCGGGCGCTCGGGCAGGAGCAGGCGCGCGCTTGTTTCAATAGAAGGTTTGGGCCGCTGGAAAAGGGGGTGCAGGCGGGCGCCTGGGTCAAGGCGGGCGGGCGCCTGGTCTGCGGGCTGGGAGGAATTTCCAGCTGGGTTCATCAAAATGCCTTACCATTTTCATACCAAATCCATAACACCCAAAATCAACACTCCCCAACAAGATTTCCAAGGTACCCAAACATCATTTAACCCAAAAGGGGACCTTAACAACACCCTTTATCAACCGAAAACAAGACCAAATTCCCACATTCAAGCTTTCACCATTTTTACCCAAAAACTCAAATAAATTCCAAATCAATTCTAAACTCAACCAAACTTCAAATATAACAACAAAAGCAACTTACCTGAAAATTCTCAAAGATGACGGAATTCAATTCTTTTGGTTCTACGCGATCCTATCGACGATCTAAACACATTTCGAGTTTTAAGAAATGAGAGATTATGAAAGGAAGAGGAAGTAAATGAAGAGAGATGAAGAGAGAAACTTACCCTTTTTCTTCTTTGGAGAGAGAGAGAGAGAGAAATGGGCTGGGAAAGGGGTGGAGTGAGGGAGAAGGGATGGAGTAGGGGGAATTATTTTGAAATGTTACACCTAGCCCCCTTCCCCCACTAACTAGCTCAACTATGATACTCCCACTAATTATTAAGACCCAAATAGAATGCTAGGCATAAATTATTATAACACATAAATTGCACACATAAATATTTATATAAATAATAATTTAAATAAATAAATAAGCAATTAAATAATTAATAATTATTTATTACTAATAAAATAGAGCCTAGATTTCGGGTCGTGACATCTTCCCCCACGATGATTTCTGTCTTGGATTCTATAGTCATCTTCCTTCCCCACCATTCACGGGGCGACATGGGAGTTGGTTCCCTTTCGGATTTCTGGATCTCACAATTGGAGAAGATTTCGAGACCGAGCTTTTTGACACCCTTATTGTTAACCCATGGCTCGGGAAAGATCATGTATGGAACGTCTTCCCCTTGGCAGATAAAATAGCCATTCAACGTCTTGCGGTAAGGCCTTAGATTAGGGACCTCATAACGACGGCCTTCTTTGCGAGCTCAGGCCTTTTCGTTCTTGATTGCTTGCTCTTGTTTCAAGTCTTCTCTGGAAGGCTCGTACCCCAAACCGAAGGTGTTTTTGACAAATGGGACTTGCACAAGATGTAGGATTCCTTGTTGATATTTCCCTAGGCCTAAACCAGGGAAGTAGTCCATATTCCTCATCATGCGGAGGACTTTGTGGTTGCTGGGGGTCCATGATCCATTTCCCCCTTTTGTCAATGGCGTTGATTGAGATGCCGGAGAGAGTGGAGTCTGGCAAACCATGATGAACTTGGTGGACGGGCTCACCTTTTCTGTGGATAGTGACGTTTTCAGCCATGACGGTCACTATTTCATCACCATTTCGGATCTTGACACATTGGTGGAGAGTTGACGGGACGGCATTAGCATTGTGAATCCATGGTCAACCCAAAAGTAAGTTGAATGAGGCCGGGATGTCAAGCACTTGGAATGGAACGGACATGACCATGCTCCCAAACTCAATGTCTATTTCAATTATGCCCATGACTGTACGGGCGGTGCTGTCATAACCTCGAATTACTTGAGTAGAAGGCTTCAAATCGGAATCCTTAAGCCCCAGTATGCCCATGATTCTTCCAGGCATGAGATTGAGTGCGGAACCACCGTCCACTAAGACTCTTGAGATGGGCCTCCCCCTTGCTCGTACCTTGAGGTAAATAGCCTCGTTGTGGTCGGAACCAAATGGTGGAAGGTCCATATCGGCAAAGGTGATGACGTTGCCGAAATGAATGTGACCGATCATTGCCGTGAGGTCCTCGGGAGTAGTATCGGGAGAAACTGATGTATCATCGAGATTGCGGATGACAAGATCTCGGTGTTTCTTTGAGGATGCAATGAGGTCCCAAATAGAGATGTTGGCTTGAGTTTTCTTCATTTGGACAAGTAGAGGATTTTCGGGAGTGTCGCGAGCTTGCGGCCTTTGAAAAAAGGAGCTTGGTGCGGAAGTGGAAGGGTTGCTTGCTATGACTCGACCGGATCGAGTTAGCATGTTGACGTTCCCATCTTGCTTCTTTTTCCTATTCTCTAGTACTTCCTTCATTACCTCATCGTAAGTTACAACATAACAAGAATTGTCAAGTTTATTCATAACATTGGGGCCCCCATTCACAATTGGGATTGAATGGGTGGTCCCCTCGAGTTCTCCTATCTCTATTACATTGACATGTTCGCCATTAGTCACTACAAATTCTTTCTTGTCTATGAGATCTTGAATGACATTGCGGAGAACGAAGCAATCTTCGGTGGTGTGGCCACTATATTGGTGGTAGCCACAATATTTGTAGTGAGCATGATTGGGGTGGACCGTCTTGGGTTGGTACCCTTGCACGAGTGTGACTTGACCCTTTGCTTTGAGGACTTCGAACACTTCAGTTTGAGTCATGCCTTGGAGAGGCGTGTAGACACGGTCATTTCGGGACTTCTTCCCTTGGGGTGGAGGAACCTTTTTGTAATTCCCCTTATCGATAGTGACGGCGTTGACCGAGGCCTCTTTTGTGAAGTTGGAAGCGGCCTTGTATCGGTAAGTAGGAGTGGCCTTCTTAATCTCCTTGAGCAAGTCATCTATGCGTACCCCCGCCTCATACATTTGGGAGAAGTCGGAGTAGCAAGCCCCACTTAGGTGGGTGCGGAGATCAATCTTGAGACACTTGAGAAAGAAGTCCATTTGCTCTTTTGTGTTCGGCCTCTCAATAATTTCAGAGGGTTTGTCATTCCATCTCCTTGTGAATCAATGAAGGACTCGTTGTCTCTTTGAGTGGTATTCTCGAGCTCTTTCCTTATGGGCCGGTGAGTGGTGTTGCCTTGGTATTGGTTCTTGAAGGCAAGCATGGCGGAGTCCCAATCAAGACGGACAGTGAGCGGGAGAGTAGCATACCAATCTTTTGCCGCCCCCTCGAGAGTGAGAGGAAAGCATTGAGCCATCACCTTGGGGGAGACCTTCTTCGGAACCATTGCCCAAATATAAGTCTCAATGTGAGCCATAGGACAAGAGTTGCCCTTGAATTTGCTTATGTCGGGCATCTTAAACTTATCAGGAAGAGCGGCCATAGTACTCATGAGGATGGATGATTGATAAAGGCTTGTGTCGGAGCCTTTCCCCATGTTGAGCCCATTGAATTTTTGGTCGATGTAGGCCATGATAGAATCCACCATTTTGGGATCATTGTTTTCGGAACTTGGCTCTCCCATTTTCTTGGTGCGGGTGTTGACATAAGGACTTTTGAACAAACCCTCGGTCCATTCGGATTCGTCATCATTATTCTTGTTCTTCCCCTTGGCAAGATTAGTGAGCTTTTCTTTCATTAGCTCCATCTCGGCCTCGTGGGCCTCCCTTTGGCTGTCGAGGTGGGATTGCCAAATGTCGTCTTTGCTTTGTGCCTCCTTATTAAGGGTGGAGACTTGCTCTTGGAGGAGTTGGACCATGGTTGAAAGCTGTTCGAGAGACATGGTGTTGCTGCTGCCGGTCATGGTTGATGTTGGAGCTGTTGGAGTGATCTCTTCACGGACTAACCGATTTGCCGAATCCCGTAGACTCTGTAAGTACCAATTGAACCTATATTGTAGAAGAGGCCCTTGTCAGTCTTGAGTAACACTTGCGGTCCACGAAGAGGCTTAGAACACACAGTTGGGCACACGACTCGAACCACATAAGAAAAGACTCTTTTTTTTTTTTTTTTTTTTTTATAAGTCGGAGGGAAGGGATCCCTTTTGGGGTTTCTAAGAAAATAATGGAATCGTCACACTAGTATATAGACCATCTCGCGGTCCCATATACTCATCGGATTCCATCGCGCTTGTGAATCCTACATGTATCGGGATTAAACTAAATTAATGTAGTAAAGCATACATGCGGGGACGGATTTTTCATTTTCGTCCAAAATAACCACTTTTGGGGACGGATTTTTATTGCGTCCATTTCAACAAGTTGGCATGTGTGATTTGAAGACATTAGTTTAGGGAAATCTCGGTACATGGAAACCGACTTGAGTCACGGAGTGTTAGACCTTAACTAGAATTGTGTGGCTTGTGCTCGGCTTGAATATGAGGCTCAAAAGTCACCCCCGGCATGTAGTCTTGAACTACGCCACGGGCTGAGGTTGACCGCTTCGAAAGAGTCAAGGTCGGGTGGAGCTTGAAACTTTCTAGGACGGGCCTCGACGGGTTTGGGGTTGGACTTGTGCGACTCGATAGTGAGCGGTTCATAGGAATATGTGCATGTAGTGTGAGGTCTAATAAGTGACAAAAAAAATTTATTTTTTTTTTTTTTTTTGAAAAAGAAAGAAAAACAAACAAAACACATAAGCACATAAACTACAACTCCCGAATCACCCGTGTGACCGGTAAATAAAACACAAAATTAAAACAGTCTGAGGGTTCAATTCTGTTCTGATGCAGGAAACTGTGCCCACACCCCACTGTTCTGCTCAGTCACTGAAACCTGTTTCTGTTCTGGGAACCAACCCAGAAGCGTGCGCCTCTGAGTGCTGATACGGGATGCGCGCGCATGGCGCAATGCTATTAGGAGGCGCGCGCTTCTGGTCACACCTGTCAGATTGTCAGATTTTGGACTCAGGGGATTGCCCTGGTCCTATGTTCATATTGTAACCCCTGCAGAAATGATTACTGCAGAATAGCAGAAGAAGAAGATGAAGAACATGAAGAAGTGGGCGATTCTGGTCCTTGATGCGGGATGCGCGCGCCTTAGGCTGAAGAGGCCAGAAGCGCGCGCCTCCCCCATCAGGAACCAGAATGCCCAGAAAAGATGTAAATTTTGACCAGAATGCAAGTTTAACCCTCAAACGTCCCCAGCGGAGTCGCCACTGTAGATACCCCGGGGAGCCACGGCCTAGGCTAGGGCGCGTGAGATATCCTAGGATGTCTAACTTGTTTTAGATTGTTTAGAGTCGCCACCTATGTTTTGAGGAACATAAGAAAAACCTATTGATAATAGCCTAAGTTTGATTACGAAAACAGAGATTCTTTATTTTGAGGTTCGGGGGTTAGATTACGAGATGGGAAGTACCGAAACACCCATCTCGCCCAACTAAAGTTTCTCTTGCTTGATCAAAATCTACATGAATGATAAACGTTCTTCTTCTTTTTCTTTAAATCATAAAAAGGGGTTTTAAAATAGAGTTTGGAATGTAGGAGATAACTCCTTAACCAACCTCAATGAGATGAGGTGATCATTAGAGTCATGTCCCAAAATGATTTGGGTGATTGCACTTTGATAAAACAAAAAAAAGAGAAAAGAGATGAAGTCGAGAAGAGGAAGGAAATGGTTTTTACCTAGTCTTCGAGAGACTTCAAACACTTCTTGATGAATGCCTTTGGAAATGCCTTGAAGGTAAGAAATTTGGCTTTTTGTTGAAAATGTAAGATTTTAGAGTAAAAGATCCAAGGTCCAAGGTCTAAGGTTTTTCCGTCCTTGAAAATGGAGGTAAAGAGAGGTTTTTATAGGTGAAAGAGAGGTGTTTTTGGTGCCAAAACTCAGTCACCAAGAAATCCTTCCCGGGCAAAATCCTGTAAATTGAGCAAGGAGAGAATCTTGGCCAGAAATCTGTAACTGACGCCCAGAGGCGCGCGCTTCCTGCTTTGGGGGTGGGAGGCGCGTGCGCCTGGCTCCTCCTGTCAGAGGCGCGCGACTCAGAGAAGGCAATTTTGACAGAATGGACTAGAAAGTCAGCCCTGTTATTCAGTTTAGTCCCTGGACTTAACGAAGTCAGTCAGGAACTTAACGGAAGTGACAGAAACTAATGAGAAACACTTAAAATGTGGAGAAACACAAGATCAAATGTGCAATCGGGGTGAGCGGTCCAAGGCGGGGTGTCTACACTTGCGTCGAAAGAAATCATCGTTGTATCAAAATTCTGCATTCTGTACTGTAATCTGTTCCCGGACTGAGATGCCTCGTACGAGGGATCAGTTGTCTCGTACGAGACATCTCAGCTCTGCCCGGCTGGTCTGACTCTCTGGTTTGAAAAAGGATTTTTGTTCAGTTCAAACATGTACACAGGGTTTCAGATCCGCTCTCCCCTATGTTTCTGAGTCTTAGGACCTCCCTAACGACAAAGAAACTCCCCATATATTATAAGGCTAACCTTTGTTTTGCAGGAGTACTTGCTAAATGTTTTATTCTCTGCTTTGCTTGCGTTTGACATATGTGTGAACTACGACGGCCTGAGTTCCTCCACAAGAGAGAAACGTAGGCAGCCACTTGGCCCGGCCATTTCTTGTTTTTTGTTTTACTTTTAAAAAAAAAAAACTCTCTATTTTATCCTTGTCACCTAGATCTTGACTCTCACATACGTGCACACATATAGAATAATTTCACTACATACCCTATAAACCCGGGTCCCAGTCGGAGGACGGATGTCGGTCAGCACCCCCATTCTAACGAATGGCCCTCGCCGGTCTCTCCAAAGACGGTGTACCCACTCCGTGACACACTCCTAGACTGTGTTCATGGAGAGCCTTAGCCGTAAGCCTTGCATCAACCTCATGCATACATACTAGCTAATAAGACACTCCTCGAGACCGGTCGGTTCGATTCTTAGGGTTGTTTTAATCTTTGCCCAAGATAACGCATCTTTACAATCTATAATCCTCCCTTGTGAATATGACGAATGTCCCTTCGGTAAAATTTTGAACAAAGGATTTTGAAAGAATGGAGAACCTCTCTACGGAAATCCGATCTTGTGTTCTCCTACTTTCACTATTCTGTGCGGGATTGTGGATGCCATTTTGGCTTAGTTTCGACCGCACCGTTCAACATGTCCCTTTCGGTTGTCCCTTAAAATTCACAAGGTTTGATTGCATTAATGCGTTGTTTAACAAATTGCAAAAAAACTATGGAATCACTTAGGTTTGGTTAATTGAATGGTGAATTCCGATGAGAATATGGGACCTTTGCCCGAATTATCCATTTGGGAGAGTGTAATACAGGTAAAAAACAAGGGGCTCATATTCTAGGGTGACATAATCCACTGTTCCAGGACGAACTAGAGTAGTAACCTCTCAAAATAGATTAAATTCCATCCGACCAATAGGATTAAAATCTGCAAATCTGACTGTCAGGTAAGATGTCTCGTACGAGACATCCATTGTCTCGTACGAGACATCTCTCCTTTTTTCTATGAATCTGCCGTGTTGGTCAGCCCTATTTCATAAAAGCCGACTTGTTAGGACCCCAGCCTGGATTTGACACAGTTTCTGCACTCTAGGTCCGTCCGATCAACAAAGTAGCTCCACACTCCTGATACAATGCCCGCTCGCACAGAAATGTCTCTCAGAGAAATCTCACAAAGTCTGCGCTTCAAGATGGAAGCCACTGGAGGTTGGAAAGAAGGCCTTCCCAACAGAGAGGCCCCAGAAATCAATATCATATAAGAATTTCGCTTCAGAAGGCTCGACCATGCCTCTTATTATGCTCATGACCAAGTCAAAGAGCATAACGAACAAAGCGAAAAAGATTGGGCTGAGATCGAGAAGATGATCGACGGCAGTAAGCTTGAGATATTACAAGCCGAATACAATGAAATGAACAAATGGTACAATGCCGCTGTCAAGAGAGCCCAAGATTTAGAGGACAACCAAGAAAAAGTCATCAATGATGAGGTAGGTAACTGCATCAGCCTGCTTTATCAAGACCTAAAGAACCAAATGGAGGAGGAACATAATCATCACCTCAATGTCATGAGGGACCATTATGAGAGCATCATGCAAAGCCTCCAACCCAAGCCACAAAGAGTCTACACCAATTTGAGCCAAATCCGACTTGGTAGGGTGTTCCGTGACCTTGAGAGGGAAGTCAAGCTAGCACCTATGAGGGGGTACAAACCCAAGTATGAGGGAGCCGGAAAGTCCTTGCACCTGTATTTCTACTACCATCAGTTCCGCGGTCACCACACCGACAAATGCAACAACTTGAGGCATAAGATCCAAGATCTTATCGACCAAGGCACTCTCCAGATAATAGGCAATGGAACCAGCCTCGTGTTGAAGAATGGGGGGGCCCAAACCTCACACTCCTTTTCCACTACATTAGTTAGTAGTTTAATAGACTAGTTTCCTCTTCATTTTCATGGATTAGACGTTTCTTTCTTTTCTTTTTTAAACTAGTTGTTTTTCGCTTTCTAAGGGATCCTACTCACCATAGAAACATTGTGGGTGAGAGCATGCCCTCCTATCAATTCCAACTTTTAGTAATAGTTAGTTTCTTTTAAATTTCTCACTCTTTTGTACTTTTCCAAAAGCAAAGTAGTGTAGAGATGGTAGAGGTGCGCAATGAAAACGACTATTCTAAGACGATTCCAGTCTCCGGAACACGCCCAGTACTTAATTACTTGTCATTTACTTTCAATTTATTACCTTCATTCACTATTTGCTTGTTTACTCATTATAGATTGATTGGATTGAATTGTGTTGTGTTTGTTATATCATTTGCCTTAGTTTCATCTTTCACTCACTTTGAGCCAACATACTTAGAGTGTGTGTTACGCCCCCTTCAATCATTTGCACCTAATTTACTTAACTATTCCGCTGTGCATTTCATTCACTCACTTAGGCACATTTCATAACGCTTATTTGATTAAGTGCGCATTTGCCAATAAATTTTCAAGGGTATGAAAAAAATATTAAAACAGCTATCCACCCCCCCCCCCTCTAGCTATTTTCATACCCTTGTTGAACTTTGGGGCCAACAAGTGGTATCAGAGCAAACACCTTTATAAAACATCTTTGTTTTTCAAGCTTAACAGCTTGGGTGCCGATTCGATATGGCAAACTCAAAACCTTCGGCAACTGCTAACTACACACATGTTCCAGTCTTTTATGAAGATCATTTTGACGTGTGGAAATTCAGCATCTTAACTCATCTCACCTCAATCGATGAAAGGCTTCATGACACCGTGGTTTATGGACCTTACATCCCTATGAAAGCGAATCCAAATCCGCGCACCAACACTGCTCAACCAACCATCAAGAAACCAAGGGAAAAATGGACTAAGGAAGAAACAAGAAGAGTTACAAATGATGGCAAAGCAAGAAACATTCTTCTAAGCACTCTAAGCACGGCTATGAAACAACAAGTCATGCATTGTGCTACCGCCAATGAGTTATGGGATGCTATTGAAGAGCATATAGAAGGAGACACAGTTTACAAGGAGAACAAGAGATATGAAGTGCAAAAGAGATTCAACAATTTCTCTTAACTCCCCGGTGAAACTCTTAGACAGACTTATGAGTGCTATTGTGAAATTATCAATCTCTGTATTTCACTCGGAAAGAAATTCTCCAATAAGGAATTAAACACTAATTTCCTTGCTGCTTTTGGATCAAGATACCTACACAAATCTCGCGCCCTTGAAGACGCTGGAACTTTAGATGTATGGACTTTAAGGAACCTTTATGCAATCTCAAGGTTTATGAGCTCAAACTCCAACGAATTAGTGAAACTGAAGGAAAGTCAAAAACCATAGCAATGGTGGCGCATAGAGAGGAAGCGCATGCGCCTGCGCCGGTTCAAGATGAGAAAAGTTCGGATCCTAAGATTTCTACTTCTGAGCTATTGGACATGGATGATGAAGACTTCTCTTTATTTGTGAAAAGATTCCAAAGTTCAGAAATTCTCAAAACCCGGCTCATTCAACAAAACTCAAGGATCAACAAGCAGAGCTCCTCCAAAGTTCACGAGGAGCAGTGATTCAAAAAGAAAAGAAAACCTTGTTTGTTTTAATTGCAGGAAACCAGGACACTTTGCTTCAAGCTGCCCATTTCCTAAATTTGAGTATATGCAGAAGAAGAGCAGCCATACTCCCAAATTCACTCGTCAGAAGGGAATGGTTGCTGAAGAAGAATCACCAGCAAATGAGCAGAACACTTGGATTGAAACATACTCAGATGAGAGCAATGAAGATTCCGATGATGGACTCGTTTGTTTGGTGGCAAATGATGATGAAGTTGATACTTATGATTCTGATGATGACTACTCCAAAGATGTTCCTGATATGAATGTCTTGAATTAACCTATCAAGAAATCTGCAGGTTTTCAAGAAGTGAAAAGTAAGAAAGGACCAACCATCAGCGAGTTCGTTGAACAAGGATTTCTCACTCCGGCTCAAAGCGATGGTGGATTGTTATTTTCTAGATGTGATCTGAGTGCTAGAAGCAAGCTCAGAAAGAGTGAATATGTTAGACCTCAAGTTGCACCTATTCCTACAATCAATCATGATGAGGACATTGTAAAGCAGGAAAAGCTATTCAAAGAGGCTGAAAAGGTAATCAGTCATTTTAGTGATATGAAGGAAGCTTTAGCACTATCATGTGATAAAATTTCCCAGTTTAAGACCGAGAAATCTCTATTAAAATCTGAACTCACCCTCCTTAAGGAGCAGATAAAGAGCATGACTCCTCTTACTATTAAAAACACTTTTCTAACATTATAGAACTCACTTCTTAAAGTTCAAAACGATGAATTAGTTGCTCAAATTACTGATCTTAAAAAGATTACAAATGAGTGGTCCAATTCTTGTGTCACTATGGAGAATATATTTGAGTCCCAAAAAGTCAGTGGTGATAAAAGTGGCTTGGGATTCTCATCAACTAGTGACAACTTTAAATGTGATGTCTGTGCTGAAAGAGATAGTGAATTTACAAATCAGCAAACTTTTGAAATTCCCAAGGAAAAACATTCTAATTCAATGGGTAAAGGACAGGAAAAAGTCAAGAGACAAACATTCCATTATGTCTACCCAACGAAATAATTTGGGAAATCTAAAGAGAAGAAGTAGCTACAGATGAATCATCTTTTAGTAAAATCATTATTGAAACAAGGCACGCTCCTTCTCCGAGTGAACATTATGCCCCTAAGAGCCACGCGCCTCACCGCCGTGCGCCTCCTAGCCCTATGCGCCCTCCAAGTAATAACGCCCCAAAATTTCAAAAGAAAGATTTTATTAAGGCTGGATCATCTGACCTAAAGAAGAATGCTATCCCAAAGAAAAGTAAAGAGTTTGAGAAAACTCACGTGATTGGTGGCTTTTATCATTGTTCAATTTGTGATTGTTCGGGACATAAGACCGTGGAATGCCTTTTGAGATTCACTCCCAATGCCAAAGGAAGTAAAAATCCTAAGGTCAAGCAAGAGTGGGTCGTCAAAAGTTGCTAACTCTAGGACCCGAAAAGGAATATAGGGGACCTGCTTTAAATGTTTATATTTCAGGTTCTTTGCTTCATGGCTGGATCTTCAAAAGCTAAAACGTATGAATGGATTCTCGATAGTGGGTATTCACGACACATGACTAGAGATGAATCCTTACTTGAAGATGTTCATGAAGAAAGAGGTCCCTCAGTAACATTTGGTCATAATAACAAAGGTCAAATTGTAGCATATGGAAAGCTCAAGAAAGACAAAGTATGCATTGAAAGAGTCTCTCTCGTCGAAGGGCTCAAGCACAATTTATTATCCATATCTCAATTATGCGATAAAGGATTAGAATGCCATTTTACCTCAACTCAATGTCTTATCAAGAATGGCAAAACCGGAGATATACTACTCACGGGATATCGTAAGACAAATATTTATATTATTGATTTCCATAGTATGAACTGTAGTACTAATCTTTGTTTTGTAGCTAAAAGTGTGAGCGAAAATAGTTGGTTGTGGCACAAGCGCTTAAGTCACTTGAACTTCAAGTATCTATCTAAACTCAGCAGGAATAATCTTGTCAAAGGACTTCCTAAGGTTGCTGATCACCATGACAAGAAGTGCGCCGCGTGTCAACTTGGCAAACAACCGAAAAAATCTTTCTCCAGCAAGACCAATCCCTCAACTTCTAGATGTTTGCAACTGCTTCACATTGATCTATTTGGACCAGTCACCACCGTAAGTATTAGAAGAAACAAGTATACTCTAGTTGTGGTGGATGATTATTCAAGATATACATAGGTGGAAATGATAATCTCAAAAGATGATTGTTATGACATTTTGACCACCTTATTTAGACTGCTCCAAACCCAAAAAGAAGATGACATCGTTAGTGTTCGATCCGACAATGGAACAGAATTTAAGAACAATGGTGTTGCTCGATATTGCGACGATCATGGGATAGATCACAACTTCTCAACCGCTGGAGTTCCTCAATAAAACGACATTGTTGAAAGAAAGAATAGAACGTTGATTGAAGCAGGAAAGACGATGATAGCTGAAGCTAAATTGCCTAAGTTCTTTTGGGAAGAAGCTATCAACACAGCGTGTTTTACTCAAAATCATTCCCTCATCAACAAACTTCACAACAAGACTCCGTATGAACTATGGCGTGGTATAACTCCCAACATTGCATTATTCAAAATCTTTGGTTGTAAATGTTATATCCTCTACAACGGAAATGAACATAGAGGTAAATTCGATGCCAAAGCCGACGAAGGTATTTTTGTTGGGTATGCCACACATTCTAAAGCTTTTCGTGTTTTTAATAGATCTACATTAGTGATAGTTGAATCTGTACATGTTTCATTTGATGAACATTCTCTCCTTGAGCCATATTTGGCTCCAAATGATTCTGATGATTCTGTTGAGTTAAATGAAACAGGTGCTCCTATTTATGTTGCGCCTACACAAGATCAGAATCTATCAACTCAAGGAAATCCATCTACATCAGTTGCGCCTAACTCATCATATGGCGCGCCTAATGAATCCTCTGCTGTGCCTCATTCAAATGATGCGCCTCTTGATTCCTCTCACGTGCCTATATCTACTGCTGCATCTGGTGTACACCCTAGTTTCAATTCTGAACCAGTTCAAACCCCAAATTTTGATGATTTTGAATCTGGTGAAGATATACCTATTGAAGACCTTCAAGTTACTACGACTCAACCTAACTTACCTTCTGAAATTCGTGAAGTTAGAGGTCACCCAATCAATAACATTATTGGTGATCTAAATGTTGGTGTTCGTACAAGGAGAGCTACAAACTTTGATGCTTACACTGCATTTATCTCTCAAATAGAACCGAAGAAGGATGATGAAGCGCTCCAAGATCCAAATTGGGTTGTTGCAATGCAAGAAAAACTCAATCAATTTGAACGATGTAAGGTTTGGACTCTAGTTCCAAGACCTCATGATCAAGGAGTGATTGGTACGAAATGGGTATTCAGAAATAAGATGGATGAGAATGGAACCATCACGAGAAACAAAGAAAGGTTGGTTACACAAGGCTATAGGCAAGAAGAAGGAATCGACTTCGATGAAACGTTTGCGCGGTAGCAAGACTTGAAGCTATAAGACTCTTTCCAGCTTACGCCGCTCACAAGAACTTCAAGTTATTTCAAATGGATGTGAAGAGCGCGTTTCTAAATGGTGAACTCCAAGAACAAGTCTACGTAGCTCAACCACCTGGGTTTGAAGATTCACAATTTCTAAATCATGTGTACAAACTCCAGAAAGTTTTGTATGGGCTCAAACAAGCACCAAGAGCATGGTACGATACACTATCAAAGTATCTCATTGAAAAAGGCTTCACTCGCTGTAAAATCGATACAACTCTTTTCATTGCCAAATATAATGGTCATAAATTACATGTTCAAATTTATGTTGATGATATTATATTTGGTTCTACTAATGAATTGTTTTGCAAGCGCTTTGAGAAACTAATGAAGAGCAAGATTGAAATGAGCATGATGGGAGAACTCACATTCTTCCTCGGACTTCAAATCAAGCAAATAAATGAAGGCATATTTATAAATCATGCCAAATACACAAAGGATTTAATCAAGAAGTTTGGACTTGAGAATGCTAAATCATACGACACTCCAATGGCCACCGGCAACAAACTCGACAAAGATTTAAAAGGTAAACGTGTTGATCAAACGCTCTATCGAGGTATGATTGGCTCACTCCTTTATCTTACTGCTAGTAGGCCCGATATTATGTTTAGTGTTTGTGTTTGTGATCGTTATCAATATGACCCTAGAGAAGCGCACTTAATTGCTGTGAAACGTATTATAAGATATCTCTCCGGCACTGTTAACCTTGGACTTTGGTACACCAAAGATTCGAACTTTAAACTTGTAGGTTATTCAGATGCGGATTATGCAGCGTGCACAATTGATAGGAAAAGCACAAGTGGCACTTGTCATTTCCTCAGATATCGACTTGTGTCATGGGCAAGTAAGAAACAAGCTTCAGTGTCTGTATCAACAACGGAAGTAGAATATATCGCTGCGGGAAGTTGTTGCTGTCAGATTCTATGGATGAAGCAGCAATTGGTGGACTATGATATAATCGAAGAAAACTGTCCCATCTACTCCGACAACACTTCAACCATTGCCGTTTCTGAAAATCCTGTCATGCACTCCAAAACCAAGCACATCGACATCAAATATCACTTCCTCAAAGACCACGTGGAGAAAGGAAATATTCATTTAGAACACGTGGGAACCGACTTTCAAATCGCCGACATTCTAACGAAAGCACCTTACGCGAAACGGTTCATCTTTTTGAGAGGTGAAATGGGTATGCTTGAACTCAACTAATTCCATATAGTTTTGTTACTACTAATGTAACGACCCGAAAACCCGTATCTATTTTCTTAGTAATAAATATTATTTATTTATTTATTTAATTATGCGTGCATTTCGTGTTTCATAATATTTTATGTCTAGCATTTTAATTTATCATTTGTGCTAGTGTGGAACTTTTTGGGTCTTAGTTGACAGTGGGGAAATGGATTTAATTGTTCCTAGTTGGGTCTAGAGGTGGCCTAGGTGTAACATTCTATTAATCATCCTACACCTCCCTCCCTACTCCCCTTTCTCCCTCACTCTTCTCTTTCTCCTGCACACTCAATCTCTCTCTCCCTCTTTCCCCATTGTTACAGAAAAGGTAAGAACTCCCTCCTTCTCTCTTCATTTTGACCATCTTACTCCCATTATTTCTTAATGCTCATTTTATGAAAAATGCTTAGATCATCGCTAGGATCGTAAAGAGCTAAGAAAAGTCGAATTCCGTCATCTTTCATAAATTCCAGGTAAGTTACTTTTCCCCCATTTTTATGATAAAATTCCCATTCTATGTTCATATGATGATTTAGATGATATGCATTGATTTTGGTTGAGTTTTGAACTCATTTGGATTTTTGATTGAATTTTGTGATATTTGGAATGTTGGGATTTAAATCTTAGTTTGAGTTGATAGATGATGTTATTTAGGTCCCTTTCTAGTTTATAAATTGTTTTGGTTCATGATTATGCTTAGTGGAAAGTTTGGTTGTGGTTGATTTTGAGAATTTGTGAAATGGGTAAGGAAATTGAAGAACCCAGCTGCTGATTCCCGACCCAGAACCAGACCGAGCGCCCGCCCGGGTTTAGTTAGGCGCCCGCCCACCTGGCTTCTTCCTTCGGCCAAACCTTCTGGTCATTTAAGCGCCCGCCTGCCCCCTACCGCGCGCCCGCCCGCCCTGTTTCTGGAAATTCTTCTTTTGGTTGTTTAAAACTAGATTTCTTCCTTAGTTTAAATTTTATTACTCTAATTAATTTAAGTTAACACCGTAGAACACTTTATTAATTGGAAATGGGTCCCTTTGTGAATAAAAATATTATGGAATTTGATTCAGTATCGTTTTGGGAATGTTGGACATCTTTGATGTGTTGTTTGGATTGGTTTACCTATATAGTGATTTATTTGAATGGTTCCGTTGTGAACAAATGTGTTATGGAATTAGTCTAAGTATTGTTTGGGAATGTTTGGTCATCTTATGAGGTGTTCATGATTGTGCCAATCGAATTGATTTTTGAATAAGACTTGGTCTAGTTTTTAGGCGATATCCTATAATACCTAGAGGGTTGTTATTGAACACTAAAGTGGAGAGTTTAGTCCGGTTGTGATCATGTACTAATAGGTGTAACCTTTTGGGTTCGTTTAGAATGTTAAGAATTGGTTCGTTTATGAACGGATGTAAAGAGTGATTCGGTGATTGGGTACCTACGGTTTTGATTTGCCTTAAGGTGTATTTGTTCGGATTTCCTATTTGGAATTCCGAGTGTAAAGGGATGATTGAGTTCTTGGTCATAGTACTCTTTACGAGTAGACGTTTAGGTTAATCTTGGTAATTGTCATTATACTATTTGTGAGCGACCGTTTGGGTTGTACTCTTTATGAGTGTGAGTATCATCTTTAGGATGTGTTTGGTATGTGCCTTATCATTGAATCATCATGTTTTTATGGTCAGTGTTGTTGGGCCCTCTATGAGAATCTCGTTTATCGTTGTTGGACTCTTTTATGAGAAACTTCTTGTATTCGTTATTGTTGATCTCTTCATGAGTAACTGTTTGCATCTTCTGTGATGAGCTTGGCTTGGTTCCCTACTTTGGAATCATTGCCCCGTTGTTGTTTCAAGCGAGTATTTATTACTATGTGCTTGTTTAAGTCCAGCTGGCATTTGTGGTTATGTCGGGCGATGGGGAAGATTATAATGGCAACGAGCCAAGTCCATTATAATGTGATCCATTGTTTTGCCCTTATTTTCCTCTTCCAGATTGGCCTTGGTTGGGATGAGCTAGCTTCCTTCGGAAGTAGTCTAGCTATCTTTTTAGGTTTTGACTTTGTGTCATCTCCCCTGTCCTTTGTGACATGTTACATTGTACCGGGGTTGTGATCTTCAGTTGTTTATGCTACTACGAAGATTGGTTGGTTGATTGATTAGTCGGTTCTGTCCGAGGTGCTCTTCAGCTGATATGCTGTTATGGTTGATGGATTGATTGGTTGGTTCTGATCGGGTTCTTATCTTCAGCCGTTTGTGCTGCTACGAAGATTGATTGATTGGTTTATGGGTTGGTTCTGCACAGAGGCTTCTTTGTTATATCCGTTTGGTGAAACCTTGGCTCAGTATCCTTTGTAACGTGTTTATTTCAGTCTTATGTGCTGCATGATGAGTTAGTAATTATTTCCAACTGGTATGGGACAGTTGGCGATAGGGAGCTTTCTCATTTGTTGTTATGTGACTTACTTGTTCAGTTATACCGTTGATTTGCATGATATTATGCCATGTAGCTGCATTAGTAACCTACTGAGATTTTACCTCACCCCGTTTCTTTTATCCTTGTTTTTCCTTAACCTCCCCCCCCCCCAGGGAAGCAAGTGGTAGCGTTATGAGGTCCGTTGTAGCGGGAAATCTTCTGAGCAGGTTGACCTTCTTTGGGGTAGTTGATCTTCGGAGTTCTTATGTATCTTTGTAGTGGGATTTGTGGTCGTTTAGTGTTATGTAACTATTATTATCTTTTGGGTATTATATTATTATAAGTGTTCTTGCTTCCGCGTTGTATTAGTCTCCGAGTTATAATATCGTTGAGGTGTCGTGTGATGGTTTTGGTTTCCTAGTCGGTTTCACGCGCCGGTTTGGTATTTAGCATTTTTGGAGATGTGTATTATGTAAATGTTATATTTATGGATTTTTAAAAATTTTCGGGGCGTGACAACTAATGATTTTATGTTTTGTTTGAGTTATAAGCATCCTAGGCTTTAAAAGATATATCGATTTCAAAGCTTCAAGGAAACTCACTGCGCGCCCAAGCATGTCTGCGCGCCCCCACACTCTGCGCGCTCAAAAGCCTTATGCTCCCTATCCATCATGCGCGCCCATGAGTGTTATGCGCCTCCCTAGCGCCCATTTATGATTGTGGCTCAATCAATGCTCCAACATTTATTATTTCAATGATTGAACGTATTCAATACTCACAAGTACCAGGTATGTTTGTTCTTATTTATTATAGGAATTTTTGTCTTTTGACATTCCATAATTGTTTAAGGGTACTTGTGCAATTAATTTTTCCCTCGTTTTACGTTTTTCAAAAATTTTATTTTCTGGGGATACATTTCTTGCACCCCAAACTTACACCAAAACAGATGTTTTTGGGGGTTTGTGCAAAAATTAGTCAAAATTGATCATACACTTATAGGGAAAGTGGAGCAGTTTTTCTAAACCCAAAATGTCACATCTATATACTTTGGGTCATTCAGCATGTATTAGCCGTCATTTCAAGAAAACCCCTCATAAATGCTTGTCATTTCCAAAATCCCTCATTTATTACCCATCTCTTCATCTTCCCATCCTTTCATATCCTAACCCCATACAAACCCTTACACCCCCCCCCTATATTTTTTTTCCTTTTTAATCATTTCTCCTACAAAAATCCTACCTACTCTCTCTTCCTCCCCTTACAAACTCCCTCACCATCTCTCCTCTCTCTCTCTCTCTCTCTCTCTATCTCTGTCATCTCTCTCCTTTCTCTCTCTCTCTCTCTCTATATTTCTCCATTCTCTCTCATTTTCTCTCTTATATATACATTAAATGGGTCCTAAGAGAACAACAAAAACTCCTCAAGACGAAATGGTATGGATTTCTAACCTTAATCTCTTTAATTTTCTGCATATCTTTATTTTTTTTTCGTCATTCTGTGTGTTCATTTTCGAAAAAAAAAACCCAAAAACCACTTTCTTTGATTATACTTGTTTCGATTCTCCGTTTTCAAAATCGTTTGTTAGGTTATGTTCATTTTGTGATTTAGAATCTTTATAACTAAACTTTTCAACGATCAATTCCTTATATTTTGCAAATCTGAAGATTTTTCATTTTTGAAGTTTTCGAATTTTCGGACCTTTAAATCCATTTTCTGGATTTGTTGTTGTTTTGTACTTGTTTTGGTTTACATTTTTGTGATCCTTGTGTTCATATCGTCATTTTGACATATTGTGTGCTTGATTTGGTGAAGTTTCATGATTTATGTGTTCTTGGTGTTCTTCGAGCACTCAAGACATGTTCTTCGTGTTCTTCGTTATTTTTACATGACTTGGGTTTCAAAATGTTCAAAAAAAAAAATTCAAAATTTTCATGTTTTGATTCTTAAATCTTGCATATGTTTGTTTTGCATGTGTTTGTGTGTTTTTGTGTGTTTTTATACTAAGTATGAATTCCACATAAATATGCGCCTAAGGGTTGATTTATGCGCCTAGTCTGCTTATGCGCCCTATGTCCTTATGCGCCTCACTTGATTCATGTGCCTAATAATTGTATGCGCCCTTTGCAAATACAAGTGTTATGCGCCTCAATCAACTTATGCGCCTAAAGCCATTATGCGCTTAACATTTATGCGCCTAAATTATACTTAGTCAAATCTTTATGTTTAATTTTTCCTTAGTATATACTCATAGAACCATGATATGCGCCTCGTATTTATATGCACCTACAACATGTATGCGCCTAATAATAGTATGCGCCTACTATTGTTATGCGCCTATATATTGTCATGCGCCTATTTTTACTTAGCTCATCATTATGCTTCTATGCGCCTGATACACTCCTAACATAACTCAATGCTTACTCTTTCAGGATCCTACAAATTTTAGACCTGGTGAAACTTTCAATATCGCAGAGTTAGCTGCTGATGCATCTATGGGTGTTGACATTATGGAATACATCAGACTATCTGGTCTTCTGCCTCTATTTACCCTGGAACAACCCTTCTACTCACTGCTCCTAGTTGATGAATTTTTCTCCACTGCTGTACTTGTTGAAATTCCAACAGATACTGAAGGGATCGTGCGCTACAGGATTCGCGCAACTGTTCAGAATGTTGAAGTCACCATTTCTACTGGCACTCTCAAGAACATTGTCAGCTTCAACACTACTGGCCCTCTAAGCGTCGCCGGTAAAATCAACACTTATTCCTCCACCGCGCAAAACATTATGGCGCGCACTTATCTCAAAATTCCTTCTCTTCAGAACAACATCAAGTCTGTTGAGATAAGGGATGGTGGTGACTTGTTGGCTCACATAGCACATTTAGTTGGTGCTTCCATAATTTTCAAGACAAGAAACGTGAACAGATTCACAATGGAGCAGTGTGAGTATACTGCTGCAATTATGGGAAAAACCATCCTCAACTGGCCTCAAATCATGTTCAAAACCTTACGGGACCAGATTGACAAATACAACAAGAACAAGGCTGAAGGGAAGACCAAGTTTAAAACTCACTGCAGAATTCTCACCAAATCTTCCTCACCTATCCTGCTCTTGCTACTTACCTTGCTCAGAACCCTGCCTATCAAACAACCGATGTTCCAATTTTTGGTAAAGATAACTTGGTAATTAAAAGGCACAGAAAGCGCATGGATAAGCGCGTGCCTCGAGTGAAAGGTGATCAGTTGGTTGATGAAGCCACTGAGTCAGATGAAGATGTGGAAGGCGCACAAGATGGCGCAGAATCTGAAAATGCACCTCGCGCAGAAGTAATTGCTCCAGGCACAGAAAAGGTTAAAGGAAAAGGGATTGCTGAAGGTACAAGCAGACCACCAAAGCGCCCTAGAACAGATACTGAAGAATAAAAAGAGCTTAAACGTGCTAAGGACGCTAGCAAAATGGAAGCGCAGAGAAAAAGAGACGAAGACTTCCAGTTAAAACAAGCTGCTGCATTGGCTAAGTCAGAAAGGCGTAAGGGCGTAGGGTCTAGCGCTGATGTACGTACGCCTGCTCCTACTGCGCCTCCAAGTGTTGATGCGCCTCCACCAAATAAAACTCAAGTTTCACTCTCTTCTGAACGACAACAACTTAGGGATCAAATCTCTGCTGACCTTTTTGGAGAAACAAGTGAAGATCAAGTTCAGTGGGGATCCCGAGCCCTTAAAAAGGCACAAGCCCCTTCTGCGCCTCCAGTTGCTCTTGCGCCTCCTGCAAATACTGAAGAACCTACTTCAAGCGCTGAGTATCTACCTTCTCCTCCCCGTGCTCCTACTCCTTCTCTTGTTAGGCGCCCTATCTCTCCTGCGCCTGCTCCTCCCGCTCCTGATATGAGTATGGTTATTTCACTCCTACAACAAATCCAGCAAGGCCAAGCTAACATTAATTCTCAGATGGAGCTTCACACTTCTATGCTTACTCAGCAAGCTGATGAGATTGCTACCATTAAGGGCAAGATGGTGCGCATAAATGCTGATATCAAGGACAAGCATTTCCTTACTCCTCAGCAATGGAATAATGCTATTGATCAGATGAATGAGTTATTTAAAGGTACTCTTGCTTCCCTTCATGATCGAATTGACGGTGGCATCAAACTCACTGATGGCCAAGATTTCATTAATGCTATAAGGGAAGTAGAGTCAAACATAGCATCGGATATAAGGAAGTTATTTGAGATGGTGGCTGGAGGTAGCCAAAAATTATTGAGTGTTGTTGATAAACTCAAGGAAGTTAAGGATGAGCTACAAATCCTTAGACTAACTGTCTATGGCACAGAACCTAGCACTGAACTAACCGCTGCTCCAAACGCGCCTGAATCCCCTGCGCCTACTTCTAGTTCAGCTCCTGGCGCACCGGTTGACTTTAGTTCCTTGCTCTCTAAGATATATGTTTTGAAGGAATTAATAGTTACTCACTTCAACGCTGCGCATTCTAGCGCAGACAGGCGCACCGAAAGAACCTCTGCTGATATTATCTCTGCTCAAACTGCTGTTGAAGCAAACTTTCAAGCATTTACTGAGAACTTTTCACTGCAGCAGTCTGTTACTCAGCGCACCATTGATGAGTATCAAAACATCAATGTTGATCATCTGCGCTACATTAGAGATGGTGTCACTGACACTCATGGTGTTGTCAACCGTTGTCATCAACTGTCAAAGCAGATTCAGCGCTCCGTAAAGGAGATAGAAGAAGGATTGAAGGAAGACGATGATGCGCCTCCTAATCCTTAGTTATTTCTTTTTGTAAGTTTGTTAGAAACTTTTGTTGTTAAAACCTTTTTGTTAGTGATTTAGTGCTTACTTGTTTTTAGCACCTTTTGATTTTGTTCTGTTGAATACTTGTTTTTGTAACTCCTACATCCCAAGTAATAATGAGAACAAAGCATCACTATTGGTTCAAAACTTGTTCACTCAAACTCCTTGTTTGTAGAACAGTGAATTTATTGTTTAAAATCATATGCATTATTTTTTAACTGTTTCATATCTTTATGCATAGAGTTTAAACTTTGTTTAAACACATTTCAAAACTAAAACTCATATATCATTTGAATGTGTTTAACTGTTTCTATCATTCTATTTGTAATGTTTTATCTTTATTGGAATAGATTAGAAATCTATATCGTGGACTAGTGTGTGCATTAACTTGAGACATGATTTACCAATTTTATTTATTTGGACATGTTATTATCAAGTATTATGTTTGTCCCTGATATAGTAGGTAATGGCAGCAATCAAATAGGGGGATATTATTGGGTATGCCCACTTATATCTCAGTTTCAATGTAATAGGATTGATTAGATTTGATTGATCCATCACCTAAGTTTTATTTCATGGACTTTAGACCCACATGTAAGAAGTATTTATACTTCATTTTTAGGTAGTCCATTGTAATATAATAGGCTTAGGAATAGGGCAAGAATGTCAAGATTGAAGAAAATCACTTTGTTCAGATTGAGCCACGCGCCTACTATGCGCCCATGCACCCTTATGTATTGCGCCTATGTGCCTTGATTGGAGCGCGCTATACCTCGCGCTACTAGGGCAAGAATGTCAAGATTGAAGAAAATCACTTTGTTCAGATTGAGCCACGCGCCCATGCGCCACGCGCCTACTATGCGCCCATGCACCCTTATGTATTGCGCCTATGTGCCTTGATTGGCGCGCGCTATACCTCGCGCTACTCTGGCTCAATGCGCCCCATTATAAGTGATTTAAACACTCAGTGATTTATTGAAGACATGAAGACTTGAAGAAATTCAAACTACGCCAATAATCCAACGGTGGTTAAATAACACGTATGCGCCTGCATCTAAGGACACGTTTCCATAACGGTCATATTTGTGTTATGTGTCTAAATGATACAAAGGACACGTGATCCACTCATTGAGCGACAGCACATCTTTCCTTTGACCTTATCCACAAGGGATTTCCAACGGCTAGTTTTTGGGCTCTACTATAAATACCCCATAACTTCAAAAGTTTTGAAGTTGCTAGGATATTCAGAATTTCTATCTCAAGCACTTGTTGAAGATTTGAAGATTGTCTTTGATTTTCCAGAATTCTCAAGAACATCCTCATAACTTCTTCCTTAGCCCAGATCCTCAAGCAAAAACACTTTAGTTTTCTTGTGCTCTCGATCTCAAAGATCTAATTAGCCTTGAATCTAAAATCACACACGCACCTCTTTAAGTTTGATCACTTAGATCTTTCTTTTAGAGATACACCGGTTATTGTCTAGGATTTGTTCTTTCATAGAATATTAGATCTTGAGTTAGTGTATAAGCTCAAACGATTGTAATTTGTAACACTCTCTCATAATATAAGATCTCCATTAGAAATCCAAGACTAACCATCTTGGTAGAGGACGTAGATCTTTCATTGATCGAACCTTTCCAAATAGCGCGTATTAATTACTTGTCATTTACTTTCAAGTTATTACCTTCACTCACTATTTGCTTGTTTACTCATTGTAGATTGATTGGATTGAATTGTGTTGTGTTTGTTATATGATTTGCCTTAGTTTCATCTTTCACTCACTTTGAGCCAAAATACTTAGAGTGTGTGTTGCGCCCCCTTTAATCATTTGCGCCTAATTTACTTAACTATTCCGCTGTGCATTTCACTCACTCACTTAGGCGCATTCCATAACGCTTATTTGATTAAGTGCGCATTTCCATTAAATTTTCAAGGGTATGAAAAGAATTTTAAAACAGCTATTCACCCCCTCCCCTCTAGCTATTTTCATACCCTTGTTGCCCTTTGGGACCAACAGATGCAATTCTCGTGGCTACCTCGAGGATTAGGGGGTACCAAGGCCGAAGCATACAGTGAGTGGGACTTTGTGTTGGGAGAAGACCTACTGCGCCAATTTCTCGACCTTTGCAAGCTAGAGGACACTCAGATTAATGCAATAGACAAGGGGGACGCTCCGAACCAAGACTACACCAAGCTCATCAAGAAGTGTGACGAGCCCATCCAGAATTGGTACACAACTAGGGGACCCATAGAAAGTGAAGACTTCCTGATAAAGGAATTAGGGTGTACTCCCCATCCCCATAGAGAAAGAAAATTTGTAACTCTTACTTTAGAGTCAGATACCGCTACCAATGAGCTCACCCAAGAGGACTTGGATGACATCGCGGAACATGTATTCCCCTACTTTCTTAATGAAAAAATAGATCTTTCTGAGTATCCTGAGATTGCCAGCGTCCTAAATGATGAATTAACTAATAACTCTAACGAATTAGATAATAATGAGTCATATGATGAGATAGATCAATAAAATGAACAAATATTAAAAGAAATTAATAAGCAAGTAGGTCTTCATGGCGGAAATGGCCCTATTGATGCCGAAGAAATGCAAACAGTTAATCTGGGGACGGACGATGATCCGAAAGAGACCAAGATTGGCAGTTTCTTCAAGGGGGAAGACCGACAAGCCATCATAGCGCTTCTCTGAGAATTCGTAGATGTGTTCTCTTGGTCCTACAAAGATATGCCGGGGCTATCCAATTCGATTATTGAGCACGAGATACCGCTGCTTCCCGATTCAAAGCCAGTCAAGCAGAAACTCCACAGAATTAAGCCAGAGTGGTCGGTACAAGTTAAACAAGAAATAGAGAAACTCCTGAGTGTTGGGTCCATCAAAGTAATAGAATATCCAACCTGGTTGGCCAATACTGTACAGGTTTCCAAGGCAAATGGAAAATTCCATGTCTGCGTTGATTTCCGTGATCTCAACAGAGCATCTCCGAATGACGATTTTCCTCTTCCCAACATAGACATGCTCGTTTATAATACCGCGAAATACAAGGTCCGTTCATTCGTAGACGGATTTTCCGGTTACAAGCAGATCCTCATGGCCAAGGAGGACCAACACAAAACAGCGTTCACCACACCTTGGGGGACGTTCTGCTATACAGTCATGCCATTCGGACTCAAAAATGCCAGAGCCACTTACCAGAGAGATGTAACTGCGTTGTTCCATGACATGATACATAAAGAGATGGAGGTGTACGTTGATGATATGATCATACACTCCAAAGGCTCCGATGGGCAGCACTTCGTCGACCTCAGAAGGTTCTTTGAAAGGCTGAGACACTACAAGATGAGACTTAATCCGTCCAAGTGCACATTTGGGGTAGTGAAAGGAAAAGTTCTTGGGTACATGGTCACCGAGCGTGGTATAGAAGCAGATCCCGCTAAGATCAAAGCCATCATTGACATGCCTTCACCTAAGATGCAAAAAGAAGTCAAGGGATTTATGGGTCACCTTCAGTACATTAGTCGTTTCATTAATCAACTCACGACGATGTGCGAGCCCATTTTTAAGCTCCTCAAGAAGAATGCATCCTTAGAATGGACCGAAGAGTGCCAAGAAGCCTTTGAAAAGGTTAAAGAGTACTTAGTGAATCCGCCAGTGTTGGCTCCACTACATAAGGAGAAACCGTTGACCTTGTACCTCACAGTCAATGACACTGCATTAGGGGCTATGCTACCACAAGAGCAACCCGATTCGAAGAAAGAAAACGCCGTGTACTTTGTCAGCCGTCGCTTCCAAGGGGCCGAACTGAAGTACTCCGCATTAGAAAAGTCGTGTGCTGTACTGGTATGGGTGGCTGGGAGACTAAAGCCGTGCATGGAAGCGTTTCCTGTACAACTGATTGCCCGAATGGACCCAATGAAATATATCTTCGAGAAGTCGCATGTCTCCTCTAGAATAGCCAAGTGGTACTTTATGCTCGCGGGATACGATATCACTTACATCACACAGAAATCCGTGAGAGGAAGAGTCTTCGCGGATCATTTAGCCGAATTTCCATGCGATGAAGCGAAGGGGGAAGACCCACAATTCCCTGATGAGGACATCATGACAATAGCAGAAAATAAGTGGCAATTATTTTTCGATGGCGCAGCCAATAAACAGGGATATGGCATCGGCATGTTATTAGTAGATCCCTCAGATTTCTACACTCCACTTGCAATCCGCCTTGACTTTGAGGCCACTAACAATATTGCCGAGTACGAAGCTTGCATAGCGGGGCTTGAAGCAGCCATAGAAAGAAATGTTACCGAACTAGATAGGTACAGAGATTCACAACTTATAATCAATCAGTCACTCAAGAAATAGAAGGTACAAGATCCTACACTCCAGAAATATAACGACCATCTCCAAGACTTGGTCAAATAGTTTAAAGAGGTCACTTTCTACTATCTCCCTAGAGATAAGAACCGCTTGGCAGACTCGCTAGCCATGCTAGCATCACTTGTGGAGATCCCCGAATAGACTGAGGTTAAAACCTTCAAAGTCGCGAGGCGGACGACCCCTGCTTATTACTCAATCATAGACCTGCACGACTGCAAAGAAGAGTGTGGCCCCGTTTCCGTAAATACCATGGACGATAAACCTTGGTATTATGATGTATGGCGTTTCCTCCTAGACGGAACATATCCATTAGACGCATAACCTAAAGCGAAGATAGCCCTCAAACGGTTTGCCGCCCAATTCATTATTATAGGTGATCGCCTCTACAAGAAACACCACGAGCAGTGTCTACTTTGTGCCGACGAACACGAAGCTATAGAAATCATGGACCAAGTCCATCAAGGAGTCTGTGGAACCCACATGAATGGCAATATGCTAGCAAAGAAAGTCATCTGACTAGGGTACTATTGGGCTACAATGGAAGCCGACTGCACCAACATGGTTAAGAAATGCCACAAGGGCCAGATACATGCCAACTTGCAACACGCACCACCGTCCGTGTTATACCCCATGACATCCCCTTGGCCATTTTCTACATGGGGAATAGACATCATTGGCAAAGTCTCACTGACAGGTCATAATGGGCGCTCATTCGTGTTAGTCTTCGTTGATTACCTCACTAAGTGGATCTAGGCTAAATCCTACAAAGTCTTGAATGCCAGAAACATGGCTGATTTCATTAAGACCAACATCATATACCGATACGGGGTACCTCATGAGATGATATCTAACAATGGTTCACACTTTGAGAAGGAATACGACCAACTACTTGCAGAGTACAAGATAGAGAGACATCAGTCGTCACCATACCGACCACAAACCAATGGAGCAGTCGAAGCTGCTAACAAAACCATCGAGACCATCATTAGGAAAATGGCTAAGACTGGTAGAGACTGGCCCGACAAGATACCTTTTGCACTCTGGGGCTACCGTACCTCAATCTGTACCGCCACCGGTGAGACTCCTTACGCCGTAGCCTATAGGATGGAAGCAGTGCTACCAATCGAATTAGAAGTACCATCACTAAGGGTTCTCCTAGAAAAGCAAGTGAACGAAGTCGCATGGTTAGACAGCTGTTATGAACAACTAGCCCTGCTAGATGAACGACGACTTCGAGCCGCCGAGCATATCCAAGCGTATCAACGGAGAATGGACCTAGCATTCAATAAGAAATTCAAGTCCAGAAACATCAAAGAAGGGGACCTTGTCCTACGTGAACATCGTCCTGGACCATTCAATCCCATAGGAAAGTGGGGACCAAGATGGATAGGCCCCTACATAGTCAAGAAAGTATTCTCCGGAGGAGTGGTACAACTCGCAGACCTAGATGAAGATCAACTGCCGAAGCCCGTCAACATGGACAAGCTGAAGAAGTACTATTCATAAGTCCGTCCCCTACTTCAAGAAGAAAATAAAAGAGGAAATCTCGCTAGATTGAAAACCCGCAAGGGCGGCCTAGGCAAAAATTAGAGCAGAGAGCACGAGAAAAGAAGCCCGCTAGATTGAGAACCTGAAAGGGCGGTCTAGGCAAAAGTCAGGGTGTGCATAAAAAAATACATAGGGGACAGTCTCGTACGAGACACCTATGTCTCATACGAGACATGTCAGTCAGCAGACATAATTTTCTCTTTCTTAAACAAGAACTACGATGACCTGAGCTCCTTATTTAATTGATGTAAAAGGAGAACGTAGACAGCCTTTTGGTCTGGTCTATTCAATAAATAAAATCAAAATCTTATCTTCTTATAAATTGAATGCATTTCAAGAAAGCAATAAGAAAATTTCTAACATGAATACCAACTTGCAAAAGAAAATAAATAAAATACTAAAAATCTAAACATTGGTCTATCTATGGCAATCTCTCGATACTCCTAAGGATCTATTTCTTCCTTAACTTAGTAAGGGCTTGACCGCGATCCGCCTTGTCATTCCTCTTCCTCTTGTGTAAAGGTATCTCGAAATCGGGAGGAACATCATGTCGACTGAACACCAAGGGAGTCAGTCTCACAAACACGTGAGGCCTATCCAGAGCTTGGAATTTACCGGGAAGCCCATTCGCCCTCTTCTCGTAAAAGTCACTATCCAAAAAGTCTTGAGTGGCATCTACTCTGACATTAGAAGGATCCTCCTTAGCTTCCTTCTTCCTCAAATTCAACCTAGGCTCGAATTGGTCCCCCAACTGAGAGCGGCGGATCTCATCAATACCCTCGACGCTGGGACGGAATTCCTAGAGAAACCAATCAAAGTATTTGTCCGACAAATAGATGCTTCCTCCATCATGACGAAGATTGGTCCAACAATTCATAGTGGTGCCTTGCCCCCAAGCGCGAGCCAAGCTCGTAGAGAACTCTGAATCCATGAAAGAGATGTCTCGAGACCGTCCCCCTAACAAGAAAGTGTCCTGCTGTCGACCGAATTGTCGCATTACCCTCCGAGAAAAATAGAAAGAAGAGTCCCTCAAACCCAGAAGGACGACCCTGTCGTACCTAAGGGTATTAGCTACGAACCTCCTCACCTCCTAAAAGGATGGGCACCAAGCAATATCATTGGTCTCCTCTTTAGCAAAAAGATGAGCCCACTCCTCAATGCTGAGACCCTTCACTAACAGTCTCCGCCTATGGAAAGTATAAGGAGAATACTCGACCGGAGAGTCCAGCAATTTGAAATGTTCTCTGAACCAAATAGTCAACAATAATGGACTTCTCCGAGTCATAGAGCCGGTTCGGTGTAACTCATCAAGACCATGAAGGGTCTCCCCCAAGATAAGAGGAATTATGTTGAAGGCCCGTCCTATAGCTTGCAGAACGATGTCCACGAGCTCCGTGTCCTCCATGACACACTTGCTCATGAAAAGTACGCTTCGAAATAAGCACAATGCCAAGAGGCAGCTTTGGGAATCCACACCGTGACCACGAGTCACCCGACCTTTAAACCTCCTTGGGAAAGCATGGACATCAGCATAGCGGTTATGAATATAACTCTGCGCCTCGGGAAGGTCGATACTCAATAATTCCCTAAGGGACTCTACCGGTACCTTGTCACAATTAGGAACTGCAATCACCCCGGTCAATGGCATATCTAGGATAGTCGCCATCTCCTCTACAGTAGGGACTATCTCATTAAGTGAAAAGTTAAAAAGGTGAGTCGATGGATCCCAGAAGCATGCAACTCCCTTTAAAAGGTACCATTCCGGTTTTAGATTCTTCAAGGTGAAAAGAATCTTAAACCCGAACATCTCCACGAATCTCTCTTGGCGAGGTTTATTGAATGAACGAAAGAACGTTGCTAAATCAACCTTGTAGCGTTCTACTGATTCTGAGTCCAAGGAGAACTCATCAACAATTATTGATGAAAGGACGGACTTACTTAGGGCCATTGGGAGCAAAAGGTTGAGAATTTTACTCCAAAAGAGAGGTTCCCAGAACTGACTCAAGGCTTCATGGTATTCTAGGACGGACTAGAGGTGTTAATATACAAGTTTGGATACCAAATCCTCGAGGAAAAAGGAGAAACAGCTGCAGATTCAGAGGATGACTCGTACGAGACATCGATGTCTTGTACGAGGCATCTCCCAGTTCAGAACAGCAACAACTCTGCTCAAATCTTAGGTTGCCCGATAAGTCAAAACATGTCTCAATCACCCCAGGAACTCACCCGAAACAGTTCATACATCACATACAAATAACGCGAATCCATCTCATAAAATTACCCCTTGGTTGACCAACCGATATGAATCAATCCATTTACACAGTCAGAAAATAAAACTAAAATCAACTAATGTATTGTGTGTTAGAGTTAAGAAATAACTGTTGCATAGGTACAAGCCAAAGAAGTAAAAGTTGTCTTCGCCTACGCCGAGGCAATAAGTACATCGTCAACAAAAAGAGGGAATGGGGGATCCTATCTACTCGGCATCAAAAGGAAGGAGACGTCGCCATCGCCACGTGATCATTCATCAGTCCGAGGTCTCTTCCCGCAAGAAGCCAACTCCGCTGTCTGGCGATCCAATCGACCTAAGAGATCTACAGTCTCTCTCTTCACCCTCTTGGCATAGGCCATGAATTGGGCAAGCCGTCCCGCGACCTCTCTATACTCAGCAATGGGCACCTGTTGAGAAGAAACAAATAGAGATATCAAAATATTCAGATAAATGATAAACAGAGAAATGAAATGGTAGAATGACAAGAAATGACGGAAGAAGGGTCATAAACCATACCATGGTCGCGTTAGCAGGAGGTACGAATCCCTCAGGCATATCGTACTGTGCTGGAAGATCCTCAGTGCTCTCTATTCCCTCAGCCACGCTGTAGGTAAATGAAGCTGGTCCAAGCTGTGGACGGAAGGGGACGTGGACAACTCCCTGGGCCTGAGCCTGAGCCTGATCACCCTCCAGAATCAACCGGGTCATGAGGCGAGCGAGAAAGTCCTGATAATCAGCCTCCAAGGACATATGGTTAAAAGCATCCTGACCAATAATGATTTCCCTTCTCTCCTCCTCCGCGATGGCATAAGAGCTAAGCGTATGGGCCGGTGGGTCCAAGGGGACAATGACATCGAGTCTGGAACCACCCTGCTGGCGAGAGACTCTTTCTCTTAAATATAAGCATCCCCCGCCAAGGCCAATCATCAGCAACCTCATACCACAAACCCGTAGGCATGATCAATGCCCAGACTCCGCCAAGGGAAGAAAGCGACAGCGGACTCAGGGACGGCCTCCCACATGTCAAAATATAGCCGCATGCGCTCAACCATCATGTCATCCCCCTCTGCCTACTCATCTCTCGGCAACCGCTCGCACCTTCCTCTACAGTTATCAATCACCCTGAATGACTACAAACAACAAAGGCAAAAGAGACAAATGTCAGAAAAACAGTAAAATCCTCATTTAAGCATTTTACCCGAAAAATCGCAGAATTGCCTAGAATGACAGTTAAAATCATGTACTACTATACTACAATGATTTTCAACATCAACAAGGGTGAAATTCCATCGAAAGATCAGCCATGCATGATAAACCCTAGCAATAATGATTCTAGGCAAAAAGTCGATAAAAGTCGAACTGCGAAGGCACCAAATTGAGACATGCAATGACGAAATTGACATGGAAACTCAATCAAAGGAAGAGATCATTACCCGCCTCGTCCGAACGGCGTAGGAGATATGATCATCGGGAAATGGCCACAACTCATCCGTTGCCCACACTTTGCCTCTCATGTGCCTACCGAAGAGGTGTTCCCTATGAGAACGATTTGCATCGGCCATTTGAAAGGGTTGGGGATTACCAGAACTTGGTGAAAACAAAGATTTTTGAGTGGAAAAATCGCCTAGGGTTGAGAATTACCGAAATGAAATAAGAAAAGTGATTTAAAAATCACCTTCGGCGCCTTTGTTATGCGTAAAAACAGAGAAGTCTCGTACGAGACATCGATATCTCGTACGAGAGATCCCCAGAAAAATCTCAGAAAACCATGTTTTCTTGGGAAATTCCAGAAAGGCCCTGATTTTAACAGAAAGGTCAGAAAAAGCCCTGCTTTTAACAGAAAGGTTAGAAAAAGCCCTGCTTTTGACTGAAAGGTCAAATCTGAACCCGGTTCAAGATGGAACATTGAGTCGTCAACAAATGGATATTTTCATAATTGGAACAAGAAAAGTTGTTTCTCAGTACGAATTTATCCTCACCGCGCATCCAAGATCATGGGTGAGCAACGAAATCTGCATCAGCAAACTTTAAATCCCATGACTGTCATCAAGACGTAGGTTAATGGAACATGATTTACAACCGGGTATCCCACGACTGTTATCAAGACATAAGTTAATAACACAGGATCCCACCATTCAGAGTCCCATAATTGTCATCAAGGTGTAAACTAATGGCATAGGATTCACATTTTTAACGGAAAGGCAGTCTCGTTACAAGGAGAAGCAAGGTCCGAGCAATTGGCGTCTCCAAATCCGGGTATCCCACGACTGTTATCAAGACATAAGTTAATAACATAGGATCCCACCATTTAGAATCCCATAATTGCCATCGAGACGTATGTTAATGGCATAGGATTCACTTTTCCGGCGAATAAGGCAACCTCGTTGGAAGGAGAAGCAAGGATCCAAGTAATTGGCGTCTCCAAACCCAGAGTCTGATAATTGTTATCAAGACGTATGTTAATAACATAGGATTCAACTTTCCGACGAATAAGGCAACCTCGTTGGAAGGAGAAGCAAGGTCCGGGTAACTGGCGTCTCCAAAATCGAAGATGGTTCGTCATCAACAACAGGGCATATTCAGAATTGGAGTCAAAGAGATTGATTCCTCAGTATGGATTGCAACTGGAGACGGTTCGTCATCAACAAAAAAGAGTATATTCAGAATTGGGTCAAGGCATTGATTCCTCAGTATGGGTATTCTCTAAACTCTAAACTTTACTTACCGCAAGTATTGTTTTCAAAAATGATTTTCAAAATACCTTAAACCTCAGTTTTTGCGTGTTTTTAGAGTCGAACTACATTTGGTCTGATTTCCTTCCGAGGAATACGTAAGCATCTTTTTAGCACGGCCATACCCCTAGTTCAAAATGGCGTCTTTTTTATCGACGACGTTACTTCATCCATAAGTATCATCGCCGAGGGGCTCTGAGACACCCCATTTTGGATGTTCATCCATAATTACACTACTTCTGTGTCTCGCCTTTGATTTGGGTCGAAACTCGTTAAGTTGGACATATTTCATTAAGTTTCTGACTGACTCCGTTAGTCAGGGGCCAAAATGAACATTAAAACTACTGCAGAGGGCAAAGAGTGAATTCCAGCACTGAGATGCCTCGTACGAGACATTGATCTTAACCCCTTTTCTTGGCAAACACTTAAGCAATTTGGGAAAACCTAATAGACGATCCTAGAGTCCAAAAATACCTCTATGAGAATCAAGTCTTGGATTCCCACCATAACTTACCTTTTTGGCCAAAACCCTAGGTCCAAAACCCCTATAAATATAGAGCTTCTTGAACCAGAAAAAGGGTAGACTCCTTATTCACCCAAGAACCACTCCAAATCTGATAAAAAGGTTCTCATAATCAGTCCCTCTTCCTCACCCATGAAATTCAAACCCTCACTACACCATTCAAGTCAAGTTCATTGGAGATTCAAAGCCTTTAGTCAAGGCCATCCATAGGATTCTTGAAGAACACTTAGGTAAAACTCATTGTTTTCTACCTTCTCATCTCCTTCATTGTCTTTAAAGTAGTGTTATTCCATCAAAAGGATCAGGCTAGAGCCTCTCCAATTCATGGAGATGGTCTCGAAGCACTTGATCCAACATCCCAAATAAATAAGCATTTATTTATTTGTTTGTTTTCCTTTTGCGTACATTTTGCATGATTTTGAAACGATGATGATAATTTCTTAGCAAGACCAATCCTAGATTGGGTGAATTGGGTGATCCTTGACCTTCCTAATTCATAACTTAACCCCCGAATCCAGACATCTCGGTCCGTGTTCCGACAACAACATGGTGGCGAGTCTCAATTAAAAAGGTAAATCGAAGGACGAAAACTGCCTCGAGAACAACCAAAAACCCGAGCGCAAACAACGACACACTGAACTCCGCCTAGGTCCGCTTATCGGACTCTTAAAAGAGCAAGTAACGGATTCGCCAAACGGATTCAGCTCTACTCAGTCTGCCAACCAGACTCTAAATCACCAAACGGGATTCGCTAAACGGATTTCAGCTTTAGTCCACTCAACGAACTCTAAATGGGCATAACGGATTCACTAAACGAATTCAGCCAGTCCGCTTAACGGACTATAAAACGGGCATAACGGGTACGACACACTAAACTCCGCCTAGGTTCGCTCATCAGACTCTTAAAAGAGCAAGTAACGTATTCGCCAAACGGATTCAGCTCAACTCAGTCTGCCAACCAGACTCTAAATCGGCAAACGGGATGCGCTAAACGGATTTCAGCTTCAGTCCGCTCAACAAACTCTAAATGGGCATAACGGTTCCGCTAAACGGCTCCAGCCTCAGTTTGCTAACCAGACTTTAAACCTTAGCCGCGGTGGGCCGTCTCATATCACCGTACCTTTTCTATCAGCAAAAGTCGCTCACACAGGGAGCGCACTTCTATCCTTTGCAATTTCAAATTCCTGTTTTTATTGAGTCTTTGTTTTCTTTTCTTTTTCTTTGTGATGTCCTCGGCGATTGTCTTTCTTTCGTCGATGCATTTTGCTTCGCAATCCACATCGCTGAGGGCTCTGTAGACACCCCGCCTTGGACCTCTCACCCCAATTGCATACATAGTTTTTTTATTTAACTTATTTTTTGTTAATTTCTGTTACATTGGTTAAGTTCCTAACTAATTCTGTTAGTTTTGGACTAAACCGCATAACAGAGTTAACTTTAGAGTTATTTCTGTCATTCTGTCCTTTTTAGTCTCAGGCGCCTCCCGTAATGGTCATAGGACGCACGCGCGTTTGGTCCAATAGGCCGGACTCGCGCGCTTCCCATTTTGGCAGTTACGAATTGCAGTCTTTTCTCTCCATTTTCTTGATCACAAAGATCTCTTTTTACCTCCACATGCTTCCCCCCTTATTTCATAAGTCTCAATCCCACACTTCTAGCCATTTCTTTAAAATAATATATCCTTTTCTTATTTTATTTGATTTTCTCTTTATTATTTATTTTTCTTTATTTTCTTATTGGTCAAAAGGACTTATTTCCCTCCTTTCTCCACCTATTTAAACCCCTCATTTCTACCTTAGAAACGAACTCTCTTAACACAAAAAGGACCTCAATTTTGGACCTTGAACCTCAATTTTGGACCTTGGACTTCAACTTTCTTTACACAAAAACTCTACACAAATTCTCTCAAACACATTTCTCTACAAAAACTCTACACAAATTGTTCCATAACAATTTACTTACAACAACACCATTTTCGAGTCAAAGTTTGAAGTTATCTTTTCTAAAGGTACTTTACTTTTCCTCTCTTATTTTATTTGTCTTGTTAATGTATAAAAGGGAACATGACCTAAAAGGCCACTTCACTATTGAAGTTTAGTCAAGGTTATCTTCCAACATTCCAAACACTACGTTAATTTTCTCATTCTATATTACTATGTAATTGATAGCATAGTTGTTACATGTAATCTTTAGCATAAATTAATACATAAAAATAATTCTCTTTTATTTCCCCTTTTTCTCTATCATATAATTGTTAGCACTATTTAGTAAAAGAATGACATTTATGCATTAGAACACCTTCAGTAGCAAGACCCGCGTAAGCGGGGCGGAATGGGTGTTTAAGTACTTCCCACTCCGTCACCTAACCCCCGAACCCTTCTCTCCCGAATCTTTGGTTTCGTAACATTAATTAGGCTATTCTTAAGTTTTTCTTATGTTCCCTTAATAACATAGGTGGCGACTCTAACATTTAAAATCAATTAGACATCATAGGATCCTTCCACCGCTCTAGCCAAGTAGTGGGGCTTCCCCGGGGTATCTACACCATCAACGACAACAACTGGTGACTTTTGTTGGAGACCAACATGCTCTACCAACCCCTTACACTGAGGGAGGCCCAGAAACCAAAAGTCATACAGCTTCCAATGATATATCCAATCATGGAAAGAGAGACAACGATGAAGGCCTCTCGCCAAATGAGGTCAACCTGTGGTACTACCCATAATACATGCCCAACGATGTTCTTAGGTCAATTTGTCACGATCTAATTTGAGTCCAAATGATTTGTTCATAATTATTGATTTAAAGGCATTTGAAATATAACGTAAGTTCAAGTCTTGAGTCTTTGATTTCAATGTGTGAGTATACATACTTCTCCCTAGTTTAGGGGCTTCCCCCTACTCTCGTCCTTCTGTCATCTCATTTATGCGCAAACACGATGTCATAGATCCAACCGGGATTTCCTTTGCTTTCACAAAACACTGGCCTCGTGCCTTCTCTTGCCAACTCCTGCAAGTTTGTCACAGCAAAAAAGACAAAGGAATGCTATTCTTTGGATTCCAAAATATCAATGCCAGAAAATGATCTCGAAAAAATAAGCATAGACTGAGGCTGCATATAAAGAGTTTAGGGTTTGATTCGAAAGCCACAATGTGAGTCATGACAATACAATTTGTTGAGTATGGTTTACTCCAGGTGACACAAAAATTCAGACGGCGAGATTCTAGGGTATGGGACAACTCCCATTGATATTTTATCCTTTGAAGAGACTAAGGAAATGTGAAGATTAACTTTTGAGAAGCATCAAGAGTTTCAGTAACCCTCGAAATTGAGGACATCAAGAATGTGGGAAAACTCTCATAGACAGTTAGTTCCTTATGTGTGGATCATCAGAACGTAGTGCCATCTTGGATTGCCAATTTGTGTCCCACCGAACTACTCTCATTGACAATTGACAGTTGATTCCCCAAAGAAGGAGTATTAAATGTCAGAACCCATGAATCATGATCAACAGCAAAGCATCGAATGTTTGATTAACTCTCAATGAAAGTTAAGTCCCTAGAGGTTGAAACCTCAAAGCATGAAGCTTTCTTGAAACGACAATTTGGATCAACATGAGATTCACCCTTCGAATGCAACAAGAGGTTCATATGCCAAATTCAAAGGCTTGTCTTATAACATGACTGGGGCTTCTGTAACCTACACTTGACGTTAATCCTTGAGAAATACTAAGGCTTCTATAGCAAGAACTCTGGGGGCTGATATTCGAAAGAACAAGTGGGGCTTCTTCACCGGGTATTTGGGGCTGACCCAACTATAGAATCTGGAGAAATACCGTTGAGTAGTCGTGATCAAATGGGTGTTCACCATACACATTTCCATATTCCTCATTTTCTACAAAATGCAAAATTCACAATAAAGTACACAATTCATTTCATTACTGATTCTCCCTCTGTTCACTCATGACACTTTCACTCATTAATTCATAACAAGCCAAGTTTGAGATGCAAGCAATGCACATGCGTCAAAAAAAAAAGGAAAATCAATTGGAAAAAAATTATCATGCAAAAAGTGAAATTTGAATTCCATCCGTCATAGAAAAATGGTTGCAAAATGAAAAGAGAGCGTATTCTTGTCTCACCATTTCTCTCAATCTCTTGATCTTAAAGGTTTCAATCAATGTATGTGTTTAACACTTTTGCTGCACATGAATAACACTTCCGAGCACATAATGCCAAGATATATATTTTGTTTGCTCGTGAAAATCTCTTGCAGGTACACATCACACACCCTGCCACATCATGATCCTCACAATCTTACATTAATAGTTCTTTCATTGTTTTGGACTTACATTAAAAACAATGTGGCGACTCTTTACTTGTTTTAATCTGTCCCGCTTTGTTTGACCATCAAATTCTATACTCCAATTTTTGCAATGTATATACAATGATTCAACGGCTTACATGTGTAAATGTATAGATGACATCATCATGATATCACCTCTAACAATTATAAGCATTAAATTTCTATTGAGACAACTTGTGATATACAAAATGGTGAAAAAAAAAAATCAGAACTCTAAGGCGACAAGGGTGAAATTATTGTGAAAACACTAACAATTGAGAATGAAAGAAAAAAGAAAAAAGAAAAAAGAAGAAAGAAAAAAGAAGAAAGAAAATGAAACAATTGGTTGATCTAGCTAGGAACATAGACTGAAAAGGGTGGAAGAAAGATAGCCCCTGTAATTCAATGAGCCCCACTAACACAATAATAATAATAAGGCAATAATACTAAAAAGTTAGTCATGAACAAGACTTTTGTCTTGAGCTTAGTGTGAGTGTGGAGAAGAGAATTGGTGTGATAGATAAAGGAGTAACAGTAGTAGTAAAGAAAATAAGAGGCCACTTTTTCACATGCACAGACAAACGAAACCCATTGTCACTTTTTCCTCTTCTCTCCATGAGAAGGAAGAAAAAGAGAGCAGCTTAGTTACTAGCTAGTGGTGTGTATGAAAACTACGAAGGGGACATTGAAAATGGAGCTAGTGGGTGCCTTCTTTTTCATTCTCCCACAAACATGCCATCTTCATCGAGTCTAGATCTCCTGTATCACTTTGTGTGTTCCTCCCTGTGCAACAAGTGATCCAACGGCTTGCAGTCATTAAGATTATTATTATGTTGATATTATCCAAGCATGTAAACCGTTGAGATTATAATGACACAGAGAGGAGCACACAAAGTGGTACAAAAGATCTGGACTCATCTTCACCCCCTCACTACTCCTCACTACTCCTTGGAAAGGACCCATCATTTCAAAATTACTAGTACCACAGTATTCCTTTCTATTTAGTCTTCTATGCCTTCCTACTGCTAGACTGTATGAAATTACTTCCTCCATCCCAATTTAAAATTAAAAAATAAATGGGTTAAAAAATTAATAAAAATGTGATGTGTTGTGAGTGTAGATAGTTTGGTAGGAGAGAAAAAGTATGATAGGAAATAGTTAGTGGGTAATTGTTGTGAGTATGACATGTGGAGCCCACAAATAAAGAAGTATAAAAAAATCTTTTTAGATTTTGAAGTTTAAAATAGGACACCAATGCATGGAATTTTTTGAAGTTTAAAATAGGACGGAGTGAGTATGTCTTTATTACTCTCCGGTCCCAAAATTTATCTCAAAATATTTGCAGTTTGACAGTATTTCATAAAACTTTAACATACTTTACTCAAACTATCATTATTTATAATTAAGTACTCTCTCCGTCTCAAAATAGATGTCGTTTTGGGAGTTAATTTTTGTTTCAGAATACTTGTCATTTCACTATTTTCAAAGTTTTTTTATTGCTCTATACCAATTATACCCTTAATAATAATAGTGAACCATCTCTTACCTAACCATTTAATTACCCAGGTAGTTGAATTATTTTAGGGGTATTTGGGACTTTTTCACATACATTAATGACATTTCTTAATATGTGTGAAACACTCCAAAACAACATCTATTTTGAGACGGAGGGAGTAGTTATCACTGTAAAAGCATTTAAGTGTCTAAGTATTTGAAATATTTAAATAATAGTAATAAAAATGTATAAATTATAATTTTGTTTTTAGACAAATTTTAATTTTTTTACTCCCTCAATTTTTCACATACATTAATGACATTTCTAAGCATTTAAGTGTCTAAACATTTAATTACTCTTTTCTAAAAAACTTGTGGTTTAAAAAATTTCAGACATATTAAGAAAAACAATTAATACATGTTTAATAGACTAATTATCTTTGTAACATTTCAAATACTTAGGTAATTAAATGCTTTCACAACTACATAGTCATATGTAAGGGCATAGTTGGTAAACAATGCTAAAAATGTTTGGGTAATAGCAAAATTACAAATATTTTAGGACAAACTTAAAACCCTAAAATTGCAAATATTTTGGGACGGAAGGAGTAATTGCTTTTCTTAATACTATATGTAAACAACAAGTATTTTAAAATTGAGGGAGTAAAAAATTAAAATTTGTCTAAAAACAAAATTATAATTTATACATTTTTATTATTATTTATCAAGTACATTCATTCGAAATAATTATATTTTTTTGTCTGTCTTAAAATATGTATCATGTTTTGAATTAAAAGAGTCTCAGTACAATATTATCACGCTAAAAGCAATAAGATACTACAATTATTATCGAAAGAAATATTTTAATAAAAAAATAATGAGTGCTACTATAAGTTTTTGTTTGATTTAGTATTTTTAAGAAATAGGGGAATGCCATTTTACTTACAGTTCTTGATTACATCAGATTCGGTTACCTATAGTTGAAATATTATTAGTTTTTTTTATAAAGAATACTATTGTTGGGTGGAAAAGATTTATGAAGAATTGTGCAAATGTAGGCTTAGGCTTTTTTATAATAAATTCCACAAAGTATATCCAACCAAAAGCTAATATTTCGCCTTTATATACGACCCCTCATGTCCCCTCTCCTTCTCACTCTCACTCCTTCCCACCCCCCTCCTCTCTCTCTCTTCACTCTCTAGCCACCATTGCTCTCACTTCTCCACTTCACTTGGCAGTTTTCAAACCTAATTTGCTAATTTCAGCTCATAAATTTTCACACCCTCCTCCATTTACACAATGATCGGCGGTAACAGGCGGAGGAGTTACGAGAGATACGGAGGAAGCGGGTGGCGTCGACGGAAGCGGCGTAGAAGGGTGCTTATGTAAATAAGTAAATGGGTACCAAGAAGCACCAACAATGGCTTTGCAATAATTCGCTCTCCCTGAGTGTAGACTCGGGAGAGCGACAATATTGCATTGCGGGGAATTGAGGGTAGCGGTCCGAATTTTACCTTAACTTTAGGGGGTCCTTTTTAAAATTATAATCATCCTTCATGTTTAGTATTTTTACTCTTTTAGCCTTTCTTTTTCGGTTTGAAGTTTGAACTATGTCTTGTTAATTAGTAGTTGTGATTTTAACTGGTTATGTAATGTAATGAAACATGGGATGTAAGAGATGCATACGAGGTAGCTGCTGCAGACTTGGATGGAGGGTTGAATTTAGCTTAATTTGAAATAGGAGGGAGGTTTGTGGAACATCATTATATGCCACTGGGAATGCATTACTTACACCAATCATGTATCTATCACTGCCTTGTTTTGGTTTAATGATGATAAAGGGATCTATCTCCCTATTTTTCATTCTTCTTGTTTTCTTTTAGGCATGCAATTTTCTTCATTTGTGTTTTACTTTCTTCAAGTCAAATCTCTCCAATGCTACAATAAGTAGTTTTGGGGGTGGGTGCACATGCAAACTATTTTTGCTCAATAACCAAGTCAAAAAGTAACCCGGAGGGGCCTAAGTGAATTTTGGAAAATATCAACCTATTCTTATCCCATTCTATTTTTCTCTGCGTTTCGTACTTTCCCAAATTTTCTACTCTCTGTATCAATGGAAAAGAAGGTGAGCTCATCTTTATTTAATTTTCTTACTTTTTAATTACTACTCTATTTTAAAATCTAATTACACCAAAATGTTCAGGGCGTTGAGTAGGCCATTTCTACCCGATCAAAATATATTTCATTTATACTTTTCCCGGAATAGGTAAGTTACTAATTCCCCTTTAAATGTTAAAATAGTCATATATGTTATATTTGACACTTGTACTTGTTAATTTTGTGATTTGAATGATTTTTGTGATACTTGTAATTTTGGGACAAAGGGAGTAGTATGAGAGTTGTAGCAAGAAGTGTTTTGGTTTAGTTCAAGTGTGTTTCCTGGGTTCCTTTGGTTAAAGTTTATGTAAGAGGTAAGGTATGTGTTAGTACTTTTGGGACGGTGGAACGAAGGGAGTAAAAGTATCAAATTTTAGGCTATCAGGAAGGCCCAAAAAGCCTAATCGGGCGAGGGGGCGCGCGCTCGCTTTTAGGGAGGGCGTGCGCACCCTTTAGTGCACTCAAAAACCACCATTCTGATCAAGGGGGCTTGCGCACCCTATTCTTTTGCAGTTTGTCCGTTTTACGTTCAATCTTCCGGAGGCCATAACTTCTTGATCCGGACTCCGTTTTAGGCGTGTAAACTATCGTTTTAAAGCTCTTCTTGAGTACTACGAGATAAGTTGGTTTATTTAGTTGAGTTTTAGGTTCAGATTATGTCGAGTTTCAGTAAGTGTTTTATAACACAAAACGTTTAGGAATGGTCCGTTTGTGATCGAGTTTGGAATGATGTAACCGTATAGGTTCATTTTGGGTGTTGTACATCTTTATGATGCTTTCGTGGGGTTTCTTACTTTGTAATCCCTTGTGTGAGAAATGGGTTTAACGTACTTGGTTGTTGAGAATCGTGTTCAAGTGTGTGCAAGAATGAGTTTGACTTAATGTCATTGATAAAGTATTGTGTTGTGACTTAATGTCAATATTGTGAACTCTTTTATGAGTAACGTGTTTGCATCTTTGTGATGACTTTGTGTGGTTCCCTACTTTGGAATCATACCCCGGTTGTTGTTTAAGCAAGTATTTATTACTATGCTCCTGTTTAAAGTCCAGCTGGTACTTGTTGTGGAGTCGGGCAGTGGTAGGGATTATAATGGCACACGAGCCAAGTTCATTGTAAGGCTTCTACCATTGGTTTCCCATTTTTATCCCCCTTCCTTGGGCCACGGATTGGGTTTGGGCTAGCTCTCCTTTGTGTGAGTTTAGTCACCGTTTGGGTTATGACTTTGTGTCATTTTCCCCCCGTTGTTGTTGTTGTTGTTATTGTTATTGTTTGGTTCCGGAACCGGCTTCAGCCCTTTGGTGCTGCTCAGTTGATATCTCTCAGATGGTTATATGTTTGATTCGAGAACCTTGGCTCAGTATCCACGTATGAGTGTTTATTTCCGCCTTATGTGTGGTATGATGAGTTGGCTTTGCCTCTCATGTTATGTGCTAAATGAATGTTTATTGACATTGTTCAATTATGAGTATCATTTCAGCATGTAACGTAGTTGCATTTTAGTAGCTTACTGAGATTTATTCTCACCCCGTTCCTTTCAATGTTGTTTTCCTTAGATAAAGGAGAGCCCAGGGAATAGGTCACTTACACAAGGGAGGACGTCGTGGTGGTTTTGGTAAGAATTTTGGGACTAGTGTTTGTAAAAGCTACATTATGTAAATGTATAACCTTTAGGGTAGAGTACCCGAGACTTTATCCGTGTATCACCTATTTTGTTAAAGTGTGGTGATTGTACATTTGTATAAGAGTTTATAAGCCTTCGGCTAAGTACTTTCGCTTGTGAAAGTGTTTGTAAAGTTTGTTTGAAAGTTAAATGGAAGTCTTTGAACTTCGAGTGTGGATTTTGTTAAACTTTATGAAAGTATATTTTAAAAAAATTTCTAAAAAAGTGTTTTATGACATCTTCCGATCGTATCCTAAACATGTGGCCAAGTAGGACCACGGGTTGGGGCACGACAGAAGCAAGGTAATATTCGTGAGCTTCGATCTGAATACATTTCAAGTCCCAAAGTAGACAACTCTGACAAGGATTACTTTGCTTATGTATAATTAGATAATTGAAGACATTAAAGGCGATGTTTATTTTTTTAAGATTGTAATTTAAAGGCAATGTTTATTTATCTTTAGTTTGAATTTTCATTGTATTTCATTGTATTTTCGATGCTTGATTTAATATAAGTATGATTCACTTTACATTTTTTTGTACTTTCATATATTTATTATTTATATTATGTACTTACTTAGTTACTACTCACTCCATCCCGATTTAAGGTTTTTAGTTTGACTTTGCACGTTAATTAAGAAACCAAAGCAAAAACAATAGAAATTGGTCAAACAGAAGTAGGGAGGTAAGGATATAATTGTACAAAACACTATTTATAAAGCAAGTGAGTGAAACGTAAGTGAGGTAAGTACGATGTTTTTGTAATTGAGATAATTACAAATCAATGCAACGTACTACACTCTTGGTTACACAAAAGGTAACGTACTCTTCTTTAACAACATAATGAAACGTACTTTCAAGTCGGGTTACAAATAATGAAACTCGGTTGGATGACGTTTAATTTCACTGACGGAATGAATGAAATCGTTAAATAAAATAACATCCGTTAATGAATTCATACGTACCCAATTCATCATCATCCTCATTTCATCTTTATTCTTGACCCAGTTTCAAACCAAATGCAATGGTGGATGAACACCAAAAGTGAATCAAAATTGAACACAACTCAAATCACAATTGGAAATTTTCGAACCCTAGGTGAAGCCCCAAATTCGAAATCGAACCCTCATTTCATCTCTCTTTTCATTTTTCCCAAATTCCAGCCAACAACAATGGTGGGTGAACACCAAAATTGAACCCAGATTTCAATACTAGAAAACCCAAATCAAACCCAAAATCAAACACAAAATCAAACCTAAATCAAACTCAAAATTGAACGAAACAATCAAACACAAAAATCAAACCGAAATTGCATCTAAAACTGAATAAAATCTATCATTTTGATCGAACCCCAAAACTGAATTGGTCGAAATCAAGACTCGAATTGAACCCGGGTGAAATTCGAATTGAAGATGGTGCTGTGATACTTGGGATATGGCTGCAATGCGCTGCGAAGGGTGGGGAGTGAAAATGGGCGACAGAGATGGTGTGTTGGGGTACCTATTGAAGCTAGAGAAAAAGAGGGCTGCTGAGAGGAGAGGGGAAATCGGTTGGAGATGAACAGCCAGAGCTTCGATTTGTTGTGTCCAGGGAGTTAGGACCGAAAATTGGCGAGAGAGTAGTAGAGGATGCTCACCGGAGAAGAGGGGAGATGAACACGGGCTGGAGATTGATGGTGATCGGAGACGACGAGTTGAAGGGAAGAAGGGTTCAGATCTGGTTGTTGGTGGTTGATAGGAGAAAATGGGTGGTGATTTGTGGTGGTGTGTGGCGGATTGATGTTGGTGTGGGGAGGATGGCAGGCATGATTAGGAGACAAGAGGATGAAGCTATCAAACCCATTAATCAGGCTAACGAGTGTTAATTATATTTAACGGGTGTTATTTTTCTTCTTAGATTGTTAACAATTCTGTCATTTTTTTAACATCGTTAGAGTGCATTGCATTATATGCAACAAAATGGTAAAGTATATTTCATTAAGATGTCAAATAGTAGTATATTGCATTAATTGTAACAAATGAGATAGTACGTTACCTTACTTTGTCATTCGCCCTTTTGTAATTTAATGAACTTTTGAGGAGAAGATTGTCAAAGACACTGTTCACACTTTGTAATTTATGGGATAAAGCAACTAAGAAACTTAAACTGAAATAAACCAAAAGTGAAAATACCAAACTTAAACTGGGACGGAAAGAGTATAATTTTTTTAGACGGAGTATGTTTTATATTTTAACATTTTCATTCATTAAAATTGTAAAATAGTTAAATGAATTTTCTCTTTCACTATTTTATTTTACTTTAGTAATATACTAATATTATTAGGCCATCTATATTTTTAATAAATTTTAAATTAATTTTTTAGATCTTTATATATTTTATATTATTTTCTTGAAATTTTCTAAATTTTCTTTTTAAAAAATAAAAAGTTGTGAAGAATCCGTTTAGACTGGACCCACACATTGATTGGCGGGCCGGATGGTGAGCAGTTGAACGAGCCGGGGCGAGCCCGATCTGCGGGCACTTACAGAGCGGACATGCTGTAGCCTGTTTACCTGCAGACACACTTGAACGGGCACGGGCCAGGACTGATTTGTTTGTTTGCCCATCATCAACACCAAGGATGATTGATTCAAATTTCACCCATTTTTGTTTTGAGTTCTAGCCCTTCCCCCAAAATAAAACCCACTTTTCCTCTCTCTCTCTCTCTCTCTCTCTCTCTCTCCCATTTTTAATCTTTTCACTCTCTCTCTACCCCTCTCCCCCCACACACTTGCTCTCTCTCAAACCCTAACTCTCTCTATCCGCAGCTCCGGCACTCCTCCGGCCAATTTTCACTGGCGCTGCACTCCGTCATCTCCCCCTTCCTCCAGCGACAACATGCTTCATACGGCGACATCGAGCTCCTCCTTCTTTTTTTAACCCCGTTGCCCCTTTCTTTTCCTGTTGGTCCCTAAAGGGGCAACAAGGGTATGAAAAATGCTAGAGGGGAGGGGGGGGGTGAATAGCGTTTTTAAAATTCTTTTCAAACCCTTTTGCAAATCAATGGCTTATGCGCACAGTTCTCAAATAAGCTAAGTATAGCGCGCAGTGAGAGTGTGAAATGCACAGCGGAAGTTTTAAGCAGCACCTGCGCAGTAAAGAGCTGCGCAAGGATAAAAACGAACGCGCTAAGTTTTGGCTTAAAGAGTTGGATAAAATGTTCTAAGGCAATAAGCAATAACAAGCACAGCAGCAAAGTATAGCAATCTGAAAGATCAAACAAAGCAGTAATTCAGAAATGATTAAGCAGGAAGTAAATAGCGAGATTAAAGAACAAGCTATTTGGAGAGGTTCGATCAATGAAAGATCTACGTCCTCTACCAAGATGGTTAGTCTTGGATTTTCTAATGGAGATCTTATTATATGAGAGAGTTACAAGATACAACAATGTAGAACAAACTAACTCAAAGATCTATAATCTATGAAGAACAAATCCTAGACTAAACCGGTGTATCTCTAGAAGTATGATCGAAATAATCAAAGCTTCAAGAGGTGTGTGTGTGTTCAGAAATTCTGGGCTCTATGAATCTATGAGATGAAGAGCACGAAGAATTCTGGTGAAACAAGGCTTATAGGATCTGGGCTTGGTTGAGTATGAAGTTATGAAGGTTGATCTTGAGAATTCTGGAAATGAGCAAGCAATCTTCAAATCTTCAAAGTTTCTTTTGGAAGCAAGAACTCAAGCAACTTGGAAATGAAGATGAGCAGGCTATTTATAGCAGAGAGCTTAAAACTAGCCGTTGGTGCTCTGAGCAAGGACGATGAGCTGGCACAATATGATTGTGCGCAGGTGTCCTTTATAGCCGTTGGAGCTCTGATCAAAGTTGATGACCTGGCACAATATGATTGGTGCGCAGGTGTTTTAGAGCCGTTGGAGACTGAGCATGAAGACCAAATTCAAAAGCTTCTTCTAGAAGGTTGACAGCTGTCTTCATTTGAAATGTTTCTCTTGAGCGCGTCTCCACCGTTGGATCTGCTGAGTGTGCTTTCTTTGTCGTTTCTGCACACCTCAGCATTTTTAATAAGCGTGCATCTTCTAAGCGCTTTCCAAGTTATGTAATCTGAATGTATCGAAAACTGAGCAAGGATGCATGCTGCGCAGAAGAGACCTGCGCAGTGATGTCCTGCGCAGGGAAGTCCTGCGCAGAGACCACAGTCTTGCTTAGATCATTCCTTTTCACTCCAAGCTTCAAGAATCTGAGGTTGTTGAAAGATAAGCATAAGGACCAAGTTAATCTGCTCTGCTCATAAAAGCCATGCGTATGGAGAATAAGCAAGTGATGCTATGCGCGTGGAGAATAAGCAGCTAATGCTATGCGCGCGGAGAATAAGCAGGTAATGCTATGCGCGCGGAGAATAAGCAGGTAATGCTATGCGCTCGGAGACTGAGCAGGTAATGCTCTGCGCATGAAAATGAGCAAATGTTCACGGCGCGTGAAGATGAGCAGATGGTGCTCTGCGCTGCGCATGGAATGCTCTGCGCATTATACTTGGTCTTCAGTAAATGAAACCTCAATTCCGAGCAAGCCCTAACCGCTAAGCCTATTCTATAAAATTGGACTTAACTAAAAATAGAAGTTATAAAACTTCTTACATAGGATCCTATAGTCCATAAAATACTTAGGTGATGGTATCAATCAATTCTAACATAATTGGGAGGGTTAAGAAATAAGCATACCCAACAATCTCCCCCTAAATGATTGATGCCATTACCTACTATAACAAAGGCAATTCATTGTTCTTGATAATAACATGTCCATAAAAATGTGAATGGTAAATCATGCTTCAAGTCAATGCACACACTAGCCAATGTTATAGATATCTAGTCTAACCAAAAGATATAACTTACAATATAGGAAAGACAGAAATATCATTCAGTGCATACAGATAATATGAGTTTAGGATTGGTATGCGTTTAAACTGAATGTTTAAAACATTATGCACCGAAAATATGAGCAGTTAAGTATATGCGCATGAAGTTTGAAATAATGCGTTCATTGTTCCACAAACAGAAAGTTTGAATTGAACAAGGTTTTGGGAAAAGCAATGATGCATTATAAGTTTTCACCTTTGAGAGGGCTCTGCGCACTTCAGCTTGTAGATTCCCAAATTGCTTTGCACAGAGCTTCAATTATTTGAAGCGGGAGCATCAAACCGAAAATATGAGCAGTTAAGTATATGCGCATGAAGTTTGAAATAATGCGTTCGTTGTTCCACAAACAGAAAGTTTGAATTGAACAAGGTTTTGGGAAAAGCAATGATGCATTATAAGTTTTCACCTTTGAGAGGGCTCTGCGCACTTCATCTTGTAGATTCCCAAATTGCTTTGCACAGAGCTTCAATTATTTGAAGCGGGAGCATCAAATCGGAACTTTTTGCCTTTGATAGATTACTCTCCCCCTTAATCTCTCTCCCCCTTAATGCCTTTGTTCTCTCCCTATTTGCCTTTGTTAGATAACTCTCCCCCTTAATGGCACAATCAATGCCTTATAGCATACTGGCCTGCGCATCGAGCCTAGCATCTTGCGCATCCAGTTGCTCTTGAATCTTTGCCTGCACAGTGACCACTTGAGGGATCTAAGGGAGCAGACACCGGAAGAATGATATACTGAGGTCCACGGGGTATGCGCATGAGGTTCATGCGCATCAATATAATGTGCAGAGTTTCTTTGAAAACTCATAAATATTTTGCCTTGTGCGCAACATCTTGTGCGCTTCATATGCGCAGGCGCATGAGGCATTTCCTATCTTAGAGAATTTTCAAGTAAACACAAGATCATTAGTATTGACAAATCATATGGACAATTAGCTAAGTTCAAGCATACCCATTTCTCCTCTCAAGAAAGCAAATCTCTTTGCGTCAAGAGCCTTTGTGAGGATATCAGCAATTTGATTATCTGTGCCCACGTGCTCTAAATGAATGTTTCCTTTTTCCACGTGGTTCTTGAGAAAGTGATATTTGATGTCGATGTGCTTTGTCTTTGAATGCATGACAGGATTGTTGGATACTGCTATGGTGGACATATTATCGCAGAAAATTGGACAATTTCCTTCATTAATTCCGTAGTCCACTAGTTGTTGCTTCATCCAAAGGATTTGGCAGCAGCAGCTTCCAGCAGCAATGTATTCAGCTTCAGTAGTGGAAATGGACACAGCAGCTTGTTTCTTGCTTGCCCACGCAACAAGTCGATTTCCAAGGAAATGACAAGTCCCACTTGTGCTCTTCCTGTCTATTGTGCATGCTGCGTAGTCTGCGTCTGAATAACCTAGCAAATCGAAATTCGAATCTTTGGTGTACCAAAGTCCAAGGTTAACAGTTCCAGAAAGATAACGAATAATGCGTTTAACAGCAGCTAAGTGCGCTTCTCTAGGGTCCGCTTGATAGCGCGCACAGACACAAACACTAAACATAATATCTGGCCTACTTGCAGTAAGATAAAGAAGAGAGCCAATCATACCTCGATATAAAGTTTGATCAACTTTCTTACCTTTTAAGTCTTTGTCAAGCTTATTGCCAGTGGCCATTGGAGTGTCGTATGCCTTAGCATTTTCAAGTCCAAATTTCTTGATTAAGTCCCTTGTGTACTTGGCTTGATTTATGAAGATGCCATCATTCAATTGTTTGATTTGAAGCCCGAGGAAGAAAGTGAGTTCTCCCATCATGCTCATTTCAAACTTGCTTTTCATGAGCTTCTCGAAGCGCTTACAAAGTAACTCATTAGTAGAACCAAATATAATATCATCGACATAAATTTGAACAAGTAAAGAATGATCATTATACTTAGCAATAAAAAGAGTTGTGTCGATTTTACCGCGCTTAAAGCCTTTCTCTAGCAGGAATTTTGATAGGGTATCGTACCATGCTCTTGGAGCTTGCTTAAGTCCATACAAAGCTTTTTGAAGCTTGAAGACATGATTTGGAAATCTGCTATCTTCAAATCCAGGAGGTTGAGCTACGTAGACCGTCTCTTGGATTTCTCCGTTGAGAAATGCGCTCTTCACATCCATTTGATAAAGCTTGAATTTCTTGTGAGAGGCATAAGCTAAGAAAATTCTTATAGCTTCAAGTCTTGCTACAAGCGCAAATGTTTCATCGTAGTCAATTCCTTCCTCTTGCCTATAGCCTTGCGCAACTAACCTTGCTTTGTTTCTTGTGATGCTTCCATTCTCATCCATCTTGTTTCTGAATACCCATTTTGTACCAATAATGCCTTGATCATGAGGTCTAGGTACTAAGGTCCAAACCTTGCAGCGCTCAAATTGGTTAAGCTCTTCTTGCATAGCAGTAACCCAGCTTGAATCTTGGAGCGCTTCATCAATCTTCTTTGGTTCGATTTGAGAGATAAAGGAGTGATATTCATCATCAAAGTTTGATGCTCTCCTAGTACGAACCCCTACATTGAGATCACCAATGATGTTTGAAGTTGGATGATCTCTAACTTCACGAACCTCGGGAGGTAAGTTAGGTTGAGTGGTAGGAATACGAAGATCTTCAATGGGTACTTCATTTGCTCCAGCATCGAGACCATCAAAAGTGATTTGCTGAAGCGGAGAAACGTTATGCGCAGGAGGAGGAGTTTGCGCATCAGGAGTCGTCACTTCTGGCGCAGCATCGGGTGTATGCGCATGCGATAGACTTGCTTGATTCTGGTTTTGATCTTCTTGATTAACTTTCTGCGCAGGTACAGTTTGAGGCTGCGTACCTGTCTCAACATTCTCAGCAGAATCATCAGAATCATTTGGAGCCAAATGTGGCTCAAGGAGAGAATGCTCATCAAAAGTAACATGTACAGATTCTACAATTACTAGAGTAGTTCTATTAAAAACACGAAAAGCTTTAGAATGTTTGGCATACCCAACGAAAATGCCTTCATCTGCTTTGGCGTCGAATTTACCTCTATGATCTTTGCCATTGTAGAGGATATAGCATTTGCAGCCAAAGATCTTGAAGAAAGCAATGTTGGGCGCTCTTCCTCTCCATAGCTCATATGGAGTCTTGTTGTAGGCTTTGTTGATGAGGGATCTATTCTGAGTAAAGCAAGCATTGTTGACAGCTTCTCCCCAGAAATACTTTGGAAGCTTAGCTTCTGCTATCATTGTTTTTCCAGCCTCAATCAACGTGCGATTCTTTCTTTCCACAACGCCATTTTGTTGAGGAACTCCAGCAGCAGAGAAATTGTGATCAATTCCATGGTCATCGCAGTATTGAGCAACACCGTTATTCTTGAATTCAGTTCCATTGTCTGATCTAACACTCACGATGTCGTCTTCTTTTGAGTTTGGAGCCTTCGAAAGAGACCAGTCAATATATCATAGCAGTCATCTTTGGATATCATCATTTCGACCCATGTGTATCTTGAGTAGTCATCCACCACTACTAAGGTATATTTGTTTCCTCCAATTCTCGCAGTGGTGACCGGTCCAAACAAGTCCATGTGAAGCAGTTGTAAACATTTGGAAGTTGAGGAGACAATCTTGCTGGAGAAAGACTGCTTAGGTTGTTTACCGAGCTGGCATGCTGCGCATTTCCTGTCATGATGGTCAGCTACTTTGGGAAGTCCTTTGACAAGATTTTCCCTTCCTAGCTTAGCCAAATACTTGAAGTTCAAATGACTCAAGCGCTTATGCCATAGCCAGCTGCTTTCACTTACATTCTTTGCTACAAAACAGAGATTAGTGATAGAATCTATAGCAGTAAGATCAATAATGTAAACATTAGTCTTACGAGTCCCTGTGAGCAAAGTTAGTCCGGATATGCCATCTTTGATGTAGCAGTGTGTTGCAGTGAAGTGGCATTCCAAACCTTTATCGCAGAATTGTGATATGGAGAGCAGGTTGTGTTTGAGACCTTCTACGAGCGCAACTTTCTCAATGCACACTTTATCTTTTCTGATTCTTCCATATCCAACTATGTGCCCTTTGTTGTTGTCTCCAAAAGTTACAGAGGGACCTCTTCCTTCATGCACATCTTCAAGAGCGGTAGCATCTCCAGTCATGTGTCTAGAGCATCCACTGTCGAGGTACCATATATGCGCTTTAGCTTGTGAAGAGTGCGCAGTGAAACAGGAGACCTGAAAGATAGACATTAAGAACGCAGGTCCCCTTTATTCTTGGGTCCTAGGGTTAGAAACTTTTGACAACCCACTCCTGTCTGACCTTAGGATTTTTACGTCCCTTGGCATTAGGAGCAAATCGCAAAAGGCATTCTGCAGCCTTGTGACCTAAACCATCACACACAACACAATGATGAAAGCCACTTATAGATTGGGTTGGGTTTTTACAAACTCTTTACTTTTCTTTGGCGCAGCATTCTTTACTGGAGCAGATGAACTTGCTTTGACAAATATCATTTTCTGAGGTTTAGGTGCGCTTTTCTTAAGAATGCGCATCTGGCGTTGGGGCGCATGGCTTTCATGCGCATGACCCTTTTGCGCAGATTTGACATTTGAAGTTGAAGCGCAACCATAGTCAGAATATGAGTTGTCATGCGCAGGTTCAACTTTAGCCTTACCCTTGGCTTTTCCAGTTTGCTTCTTTGGGTAGACATAATGGAAATTTTGTCTCTGGACTTTCTCCTGTCCTTTACCCATTGAAGCAGAATGCTTTGCTTTAGGAATTTCAATAGTTTGTTGGGGTGTAAAATCCTTTTCTCTTTCAGAGCAAACGGCGCATTTAAAGTTGTCACTAGTTGAGAACCCTAAGCCTTCCTTATCTCCACTGCTTTTTGGGATTCTAGAATTTGATCCATAGTGACACGAGATTTGGTCCACTCATCAGTGATCTTTGTGAGATCAGCTACTTGAGCAGCCAATTCTTCGTTTCTTACTTTAAATAGCGCATTTTGATCTGTAAGAAAACGGTTCTTTTCAGTAAGAGGAGTCATGCTCTTAACCTGCTCCTTAAGGAGGGTGATCTCAGATTTTAAAAGAGTTTTCTCCGTCTTAAGCTGTGAAATTTCTCCAATTGATAAGTCCACTGCTTCTTTCATAGAATTGAATCTTTTGATTACCTTTTCAGCTTGCTGAAAAATAGACTCGCGCTCAGCAGCAGAGTCATCCTTTTCTATTACAATTTCACCAGGAATTTCAAGAGATTCTTTGCGTATTGGCGCAGCAACAAATTTCTTCGTTAGGTCAGCTCTGGCAAATAAGTACTTGCCATTCTGTCTGGTTGGAGTTAGATGTCCCATTTCTGCCAGTTCTATGATGGTGGGACCTTTCTTCTGAATAGTACTTGGCGCAGCCTTTGTGTCCATTTTGGGATCATTGTCTGAATCGCTATCAGCATCGGCATTTGCCATCAAGCAGAGCAGTCCATCCTCAGAGTCATCATCATCACTGTCTTCAGTGTCAGTCTCTATCCAGGTCTTGAGTTGCTTCTCAGCAGGGTCTTCTTCAGCAACCATTCCGCGCTGCTTTGAAAATCTCTGCGCAGTATTCTTCTTTATGTACTCAAATCTTGACGTAGGGCATTTTGATGCAAAATGACCAGGATTTCTACAGTTGTAGCAAACCAAGTCATCTTCTTCCTTTGAGTCTCTGCCACGAGAGAATTTACCTGGAGCTTTACTTGAGGATTCAGGTTTTGAGAATTTCCTGAATTTTTGGAATCGCTTAACAAACATAGCGAAATCATCATCATCCATTTCAAGCAGAGAAGAAGTGGAGACTTTGTCTGAGGTTTGAGCAAGCGCAGGTTCTCTTTGAGCAATCATTGAAATTGCTTTTCCTTTTCCTTCAGTTTCATCAATTCGATCAAGCTTAAGCTCATACACTTTTAAGTTGGCGTATAAAGGCCAAGTATCTAAAAATCCAGAATCTTCCAGATGACTTGCCTTGTGCACATATCTGGAACCTAGCGCATCTAAGAATTGAGAATTTACTTCTTTATTGGTGAAGGTAGTTCCAAGAGATTTACAAGAGTTTACAACAGCACAGAAGCGATCATAAGTTTGTCTCAAGGTTTCACCATCCTTTCTCATGAAGCAGTTGAATTTTCTTTGCACCACAAATCTTTTGTTTTCCTTGCTTACTTTGTCACCATTCACATAGCCTTCAATAGCATCCCATAGATCCTTTGCAGTTCCACCACTCACAATTTGATTGTGCGTGGAGAGGTCTAGAGTGCTGAGAATGATGTTTCTAGCTCTTCCATCGTAACCAACCCATTTCTTTCTTCATCGGTCCATTCCCCTTTGTCCTTCTTGATTGTAGGATTATCCTTGTTGGTAGCAGCATCTGGATTGGCCTTCATTGGAATGTAAGGTCCTTCAAGAACGATGTCGTGGAGGATCTCGTCGATAGAAGAAAAATGAGTGAGCATGCAGTGCTTCCAGATTTCGAAGTGATCTTCATTCAGCACTGGGACATGTGAATAGTTAGCCATTGCCCAAGATTTTGAAGCCATCTTGAATCGGCACCCAAGCTGTTAAGCTTGAAAAACAAAACAAGTTTTATGAAGGTGTTTGCTCTGATACCACTTGTTGGTCCCTAAAGGGGCAACAAGGGTATGAAAAATGCTAGAGGGGGGGGGGTGAATAGCGTTTTTAAAATTCTTTTCAAACCCTTTTGCAAATCAATGGCTTATGCGCACAGTTCTCAAATAAGCTAAGTATAGCGCGCAGTGAGAGTGTGAAATGCACAGCGGAAGTTTTAAGCAGCACCTGCGCAGTAAAGAGCTGCGCAAGGATAAAAACGCACGCGCTAAGTTTTGGCTTAAAGAGTTGGATAAAATGTTCTAAGGCAATAAGCAATAACAAGCACAGCAGCAAAGTATAGCAATCTGAAAGATCAAACAAAGCAGTAATTCAGAAATGATTAAGCAGGAAGTAAATAGCGAGATTAAAGAACAAGCTATTTGGAGAGGTTCGATCAATGAAAGATCTACGTCCTCTACCAAGATGGTTAGTCTTGGATTTTCTAATGGAGATCTTATTATATGAGAGAGTTACAAGATACAACAATGTAGAACAAACTAACTCAAAGATCTATAATCTATGAAGAACAAATCCTAGACTAAACCGGTGTATCTCTAGAAGTATGATCGAAATAATCAAAGCTTCAAGAGGTGTGTGTGTGTTCAGAAATTCTGGGCTCTATGAATCTATGAGATGAAGAGCACGAAGAATTCTGGTGAAACAAGGCTTATAGGATCTGGGCTTGGTTGAGTATGAAGTTATGAAGGTTGATCTTGAGAATTCTGGAAATGAGCAAGCAATCTTCAAATCTTCAAAGTTTCTTTTGGAAGCAAGAACTCAAGCAACTTGTAAATGAAGATGAGCAGGCTATTTATAGCAGAGAGCTTAAAACTAGCCGTTGGTGCTCTGAGCAAGGACGATGAGCTGGCACAATATGATTGTGCGCAGGTGTCCTTTATAGCCGTTGGAGCTCTGATCAAAGTTGATGACCTGGCACAATATGATTGGTGCGCAGGTGTTTTAGAGCCGTTGGAGACTGAGCATGAAGACCAAATTCAAAAGCTTCTTCTAGAAGGTTGACAGCTGTCTTCATTTGAAATGTTTCTCTTGAGCGCGTCTCCACCGTTGGATCTGCTGAGTGTGCTTTCTTTGTCGTTTCTGCACACCTCAGCATTTTTAATAAGCGTGCATCTTCTAAGCGCTTTCCAAGTTATGTAATCTGAATGTATCGAAAACTGAGCAAGGATGCATGCTGCGCAGAAGAGACCTGCGCAGTGATGTCCTGCGCAGGGAAGTCCTATGCAGAGACCACAGTCTTGCTTAGATCATTCCTTTTCACTCCAAGCTTCAAGAATCTGAGGTTGTTAAAAGATAAGCATAAGGACCAAGTTAATCTGCTCTGCTCATAAAAGCCATGCGTATGGAGAATAAGCAAGTGATGCTATGCGCGCGGAGAATAAGCAGCTAATGCTATGCGCGCGGAGAATAAGCAGGTAATGCTATGCGCTCGGAGACTGAGCAGGTAATGCTCTGCGCATGGAAATGAGCAAATGTTCACGGCGCGTGAAGATGAGCAGATGGTGCTCTGCGCTGCGCATGGAATGCTCTGCGCATTATACTTGGTCTTCAGTAAATGAAACCTCAATTCCAAGCAAGCCCTAACCGCTAAGCCTATTCTATAAAATTGGACTTAGCTAAAAATAGAAGTTATAAAACTTCTTACATAGGATCCTATAGTCCATAAAATACTTAGGTGATTGTATCAATCAATTCTAACATAATTGGGAGGGTTAAGAAATAAGCATACCCAACATTTCCTCTGGCCATCTGTCTCCGCGACGCCTCCGACTCTCACTCCACCGGCGTCACCTTCCTCACCGCCGACGACCTTCACCTTCTCCGTCTGTAAACTCTCTCCGATCATTTTCCTGTGTCTGATCTACTTTCTCAAATCGCATATCTGGAATTATATGGTGTGATAAAGCCTCTTGTAAAGAGCCAGATATGATTTGGTATAAGCTGTTAGGTAAAAGCATTGAGTATTGATTCAGGATATTCCCAAACCATCAAATTGATGATGAGCATTCAGAATGTGAAAAAAGAAAAGTAGAATCCAGAATATAACTGGTCTTATACATCAGTTATAAGAGTTTGACCGGATTTGACCAAATAATATTATTTATTTATTTTTATTAAAAATTAAAAAAGTGAAAAAATGAATCTTACTCTCTAATTATAAGAGTAGAACTAGTCGTATAAGTTAGTTATAAGAGTTTGACTGGATTTGACCGAATAATATTATTTATATTTTTGTTAAAATGGAAAAAGTGAAAACAATGACACTTATACTTTAATTATAAGACGAGAATTGGTCTTATACATCAGTTATAAGAGTTTGACAGATTTGACAAAATTATATTATTTATTTTTTTAATTAAATTCGAAAAAGTGAAAAAATGACACTTATACTCTAACTTTAAGAGTAGAATTGATCTTATACGTTAGTTATAAGAGTTTGACTGGATTTGACCAAATACTATTACTTATTTTTTTATTAAAAAATGGAAAAAGTAAAAAAATTGACTCTTATACTTTAATTTACGAGAACTGTTCTTATACATGACTTACATGAGTTTGACCGGATTTGACCAAATAATATTATTTTTTTTTAAATTAGAAATTGGAAAAAGTGAAAAAAAAATACTCTTATACTCTAATTATAGAGCAGAACTGGTATTATACGTTAGTTATAAGAGTTTGACTGAATTTGACAAATAATATTATTTATTTTTTCATTAAAAATGGAAAAAGTGAAAAATGACTTGTATACTTTAATTATAAGAGAAGAACTTGTCTTATACATCAGTTATAAGAGTTTGACCATATTTGACCAAATAATATTATTTATTTTTCTATTAAAAATTACAAAAGTGAAAAAATGACTCTTATACTCTAATTATAAGAGTAGAATTGGTCTTATACGTTAGTTATAAGAGTTTGACCGAATTTGACCAAATAATATTATTTATTTTTATTATAAAATGAAAAAAAATGATTCTTATACTCTTATTATAAGGGCGAACTGGTCTTATACATCGGTTGTAAGAGTTTGACCAGATTTCACCAAATAATACTCCTTCCATCCCGGTTCAAGGTTTTTAGTGTGACTTTACACGCTTATTAAGAAACCAATGCAAATTTGAGTCAAGAAAGTAGTGTATGGAGGATATAATTGTCCATTCATAAAGCAAGTAGATGAAAAGTAGATGGGTAAGTGAGGTTTTTTAGTAATTCTTGAACATTATGAGGATAAGGATTCCTAAAACACTATTCATCCTTTGCCAAATAATTAAGAACCTTAAATGGGACATACCAAAAAGAAGTAAGAACCTTAAACAGGGACGAAGAAAGTACTATTTATATTTTTATTAAAAATTGACAAAGTGAAAATAAAATGACCCTTATATGTTAAGTATAAGAGGAGAACTTGTCTTATACATTAGCTATAAGAGTTTGATTAGATTTGACCAAATGAAAATATTTATTTTTTTGTTAAAAAATTGAAAAGTGAAAAATAATGACTCTTATACTCTAATTATAAGAGTAGCATTGGTCTTATACGTTAGTTATAAGAGTTTGATCGCATTTACCAAATAATATTATTTATTTTTTATTAAAAATGGAAATAGTGAAAAAAATGACTCTTATGCTTTAATTATAAGAAGAGAACTGGTTTTATACATCGTTTATAAGAGTTTGACCAGATTTAACCAAATAATATTATTTATTTTTATTAAAAATTGAAAAACTGAAGTAAAAATAATTATTATACTTTAATTATAAGAAGAGAACTGGTCGTATATGTCAGTTATAAGAGTTTGACCAGATTTGACTAAATAATATTTATTTTTTTTATTAAAAAATTGAAAAAGTGAAAAAAATATGATTATTATACTTTAATTATAAGAGGAGAACTGGTGTTATATGTCAGTTATAAAAGTTGACTGAGATTTGACCAAAAAAACTTAGATTCAACTCACAGGGTTAGAGATGTCTTTTGAGCATTGATGCGTTTACATGTGCTTTTAATCTCGCTTATGGGATTTTGATCTCGCCAAGGGGGCCAAGGGTCCAAAGCTTAAAAATTTTGTTGTTTAGTTTAAATTTTATTATCTAGAGTTTGCATTATTTCCTTACTACTAGTTGACTGTTTTTATATGTTAATTAATATCGATCATCTGATTAATAATAAACTTACACAAAATCATTCTAATCATAACCCTTGTTTATATCGTTTTCAACATTAATTTCATCATCTGTTTCATTACGATTGGAGATGGGCATAAGGGTAACGTGGCCCAGTCTGACCTTTGTTTGATCAAACCCACGGGTAAATGGGCTTAAGCCCGCCTGTGATGTGTGAGCCCGCAGGCTGAACCTGGTTTGGCCCTCTTGCAAGTCCCTAGCCTAGCTTGCCCTTAAACCCTGAGGTTTTACCCCGATGGTTTTTATTTTATTGTTTTTTTAAATATGAGAAAAACAGAAAAATACAAAAAAAAAATTAAAAATATATTAAAGACTTTACAATTTAATTTATAATTTAGTAAAAATATAAATGGCGTAATAATATTAGTATATTGTTAAAGAAAATTAAAATAGTGAAATAAGCTTAGAATTTTAATGAATAAAATTGTTAAAATATTAAACATGCTCCATTTAATGAATAAAATTATCAAAAAATTATACTCCCTCCATCCCACCTTAGTGTGAACCAAAATTTTGGCACACAAATTAAGAAAAAGTAAGAGAGATAAATAGTGGAGGGAGGTGTATGTGAGTATGGAAAATTAAATAAGAGAGAGAATGAGTGGGAAGAATAGTAAGTAGATTGGTGTTGTGAGTGTAAAAGTAAAGTAAGAGAGAGAATGAGTGGGATGAAAAGTAAAGATTCTTTGCTATTTTGGGGTGGTTCACACTAAGGTGGGACGGAGGGAGTATGTACTCTATTTTAATAGTAAAATAAGGGTATTTTAGACAAGTTTTCAGACAGGTCAAACGAGTTTTTCAAACCCGCGGGCTTAGCCCGTTCCGTTTGCAAATAGTGAGGTCCGGCCCGTCCGCTTAATACACGGGCTAAGGGTCGGGTTTCGTCTACGGGCTCACAGGTACGGGCTTGGCGGGATGACGGGTCGTCCGCGGGTTTGGGCCCGAAACGCGCATCTCCAATTACGACATAAAGATTACGAAGTTGTCTCTATAATCGAATTCGTTTCTTCTTTCTGCGGCTCTCCTCCTCTAGCCTATCTTTCTTACGACCTTCCTATTTTATTTTTCCTCTTACATCATTCGCTATTCCTACGTAGTTATAAATATTAAATCTAATATTTTGGGTCACGGCCTGAACTGCAGTCTGAACCATATAGAACCAGACAAGACAACGTCGGTTTAGTTTCCGTCTTAAATTTTTCATGATTTAGTTCAGGCAAGCTGAAATTTTCCAAACCATAACTTGTGATTCAGCCAATAAATTGACTCATACCGAACCTACTTCCCTAGCTACCTGATACTTCCATTCTCTTTGGGTTTAAATTAAAAAAAAAAAAAAAAAAAAAAAAAAAATCACAAGTCGCAATTCTTGGGAAAGGTCCTTTTAGAATGTAACTACTCCTATGTTTTTGGCTTTAATCTCTCCGTCCCAATTTAAGAGTTAAAAAACTTTTGGGTTCAAAAATTAAGGAAAATGTGATGTGTTGCGAGTGTTGATAGTTAGGTAGGAAGAGAGAAAGTGGGGTAGAGAATAGTTAGTGGATAATTGTTGTGAGTATGGCATGTAGGACCCATTTTCTATTTTTGGATTTTGACTCTTAAGTTAGGACGCTCTTTTGAGAAATTTTTGACTCTTAAATTAGAACGGAGGGAGTATATTTTTAAAGGGAGGGAATAGAAACATTGAAGCAAAGTTAGGTCATGTGGGATTGGGTTTAACTAGAGCCGTCAATTTGGGACCGTCCCACTCTATATATGGGACGGGACGGGACAGTATATTCTAATCCCGAAAAAATGTGGGACTATTCGGGACATCCCGTTTGGGACGGGACACAACGCGGGATGGGACGGGACACAACGCGGGATGGGCCGGGACGTCCTGTATTTTTTTTTTGAAACTTTAGGCCCAATCCCAATTTCCAATCCAAGCCCAAGCCCATCCATTTAATCTACATGTCTTCTATCATCATTTTAAATTCTGAGTACATTAAAAGCATTTGTCTTTGAAGTTTATTTTGTAAATTAAAGTGGGATGTAAAAGCTCAAATCACCGCCAAGGAAAAGGATTAGAACGAAGATAGTAGGAGAGAAAAGAGAGACTGAGAACAAGAGAAAGAAGAAGACACAACAGAGAATGGGAAGACCACTTGGGTCTTTTGTTTCTTGTGTATTGAATTTAAATAAGTCTCTATACAAGTCTATTCTTATTGAAAAATTGTCAGTTTTCGTGATCGGTGATCGCGTCAACTTATCCTGTATTTGTCCCGCATTATCCCGCATCCCGAGGTAATTTGGGATGGGACCGGGAATTTCAGTCCCGCAATAAATTTGGAACGTTCTGTCCCGTCCCGTATAGTTTGCGGGACATCATAGTTTGTCCCGTCCCGTTGTCCGAATTGACAGCTCTAGGTTTAACTAGGAAAAATGGACTTAGCCTTTAATGGCACTGCTCTTATTAGTGTAGTTGTGAGTTGATGGAAAAAAAGGGAGTGATCAGGTGGTGTTGGGTCCAGAGGAAGTGGTGCACAGACAGGCAGCCATTACAAATCCCATCACTGTACCTATAGCTAACACAATTCTGCCATCCGCAATTCCAAAAGAGATCCCAATTCAGAACACCTAGATACTCACCTTGGAGGGTTGTACTGCCCTACTTCAATCACCTCCTCCTCATGTACTCCCTCCGTCTCATCATCAGAAATAGGAGTCCCGGGAATTAAGGAATAATATTCTTTTATTATAAAAAGTTGTTTAAAAGTAGGTGTTGTGAGTATGAAAGAGAGAGAAAGTGGATGAGAAATAATAAATGAAAAGTTGTTGTGAGTATGAAAAGTGGTTCCTACTAATAAAAAAGTAATAAAAGTTTTCCATTTTGGAATGTCTTATTTCGAGTGGAACACCCAAAATAACAAAACATCCTATTTCCGGTGGGACGGAGGGAGTACTCAGCATTATAAGGACTTCATTATCTAGTGAGTAATATGCTTTTCTGCCCCTCGTACTATGGCCCCAACATCAATTTGACACTCGTACTGCTGAAACACTAAATGTATGATGCGTACTATGGTTTTATTAACAAAATTAACCAATTTACTATTCAGTTGTTAACTTTTTCTAACACACGTTATTTTTCTAACGAGCATTAATTTATTTTAACGGATGTTAATAATTTATGTTAACAAAATTAACTTTTGTTATCTCCATCATCTTCCCAAACCCAACATCCACCCCACCCTTCGCAACCAACACCGCCCCATCGCCACCGCCACAAACCAGTCACCAATCCACCCAACCAACTCCACCATTGATGGATTAGATGCATCTCCACACCAATCGACCACCTTCTTTGCAAATTAGGATTTGAGCTCCCATTTACACCTTCCACGCCAAAAAGCTGTACCAATCCCCTTCCTAGCCATAACCGCACCTACCCTAAACCTAGGCGCCGGCCAAGAGCAAGAAAACCTGGGAAAATTCCGGCCAAAAGGCCAAAAATCGAAGCAAAACCGAATCCCGTCACTTTCCCGGTCTGGTCCAGAAAAAAATCAATTTCCCGATTCATTAGCCGTTGGATTGCCTTCAAATTTCTGGAGAAGGTTCACGACACCTAGGCGCACATATTGACCGTTGGGATCTGAAATAATATTTACCGAGAGGGAGATATGGTCGTCGGAAAAAGACTGACGAAAATAAATTTTTAACATTCGTTAAAATAATTTAATGCTCGTTAGAAAAAATAACGTGTGTTAGAAAAAGTTAACAACTGAATAGTAAATTGGTTAATTTTGCTAATAAAACTATAGTACGCATCATACATTTGTTGTTTCAGTATACGAGTGTCAAATCGATGTTGGGGCCATAGTACAGTAGTACGAGTGTCAAATCGATGTTGGGGCCATAGTACGAGGGGCAGAAAAGCAGATTACTCATTATCTAGTAGCACTACTATCATGGGTTTCAATTGTTAAATTTGCGCACTCCTGCGATAGATTGATTGATTGTCAGATTGGTGTAGTTGTAAAATCTCGGTTGTTCAAAGAAATAAATTTTCTCACCTAAGTGAGATTGGACGGAGGGAATATATATTTTGGTCAAAGTTCAATTGAATTTTCTAATAAAAATTAAGTGGGTCCATCTTTTTGATAATGAATTAGTACTCAATGTGTGCATCGTATTAAATGTCACAGTTAATTTGTCAATTTTTTTATTAATGTGTTTAAGTGTTTTAGTTATACTTTCCCTGTCTCGTTAAATTAGTCTTATTTTTTTTCGGTTAGTAGCTGAATGAAATTTGAATAATAATATAAGTTACTTCTAATTATCTTAACGAAAAGTTAAAACTTATTATTAATATACTTTTATAACATTATTCATAATATTTTTATATTTTCATTTTGGGATGAAGTATTTTATGAAGAGTGGTATAACTTTGTTTGAAATGGTTGGAGAAGTATATTTTGATTTTCTATATGCTAAGAACTAGATAGATTATGGAGAATATTATTAGTACTAATTTCTTCAAATCAACAGTACCAAGATGTATCAGAATTTAAAACAATATTTTAAGTGGAATAATATGAAACGAGAAATAGCGGATTACGTATCAAAGTGTTTGATTTATCAACAGGTTAAAGCTGAATATCAAAGACTCGCAGGTTTACTTCAACCTCTAGAGATACTTGAGTGGAAATGGGATTATGTCATGATGGATTTTGTAACAGGATTGCCTTGTACTCGGTGAAAGCATGATGCAGTTTGGGTAATCGTGGATAGATTGAAAAACCCGCTCACTTTCTACCTATTGAGATTGGCTATTCGATGGAAAAGTCATAATGGACCTTTTGAAATTATAGAAAAAGTTGGAAATCTTGTGTACCATCTTGCGTTGCCATCTTCTTTGGGTAAATTCATAACTGTTTCATATCGTGCTTTGCAAAAATTTGTATGATCCATCTATTATGTTATTAGAGATACCAGAGGATCTAGAGCCGATATCTCATATATAGAGCAACCAGTTCGAGTGATTGATACCAAAGTTCAAGAGTTGAGAAACAAGAGTATTCCGCTTGTTAGAATGGTATGAAGGAATCGTAATGTTGAAAAGTCAACTTGGGAACTTCGGAGGAAATGGAAAGGAAATATCCTTGGTTGTTTGATTCTTTTGGTGAGTTACCCTAAAATTCGGGACGAATTTTCTTTAAGGGGGAGTGATTGTAACGACCCCAAAACCCGTTCCAATTTATTTTATTTTTTGGGGATTTTAATTTGAACTTATGTGTGCATTTTATGTGTTGCAGCATATTTTATGTCTTGCACATATTGTTTGATTAGTTATGTTATTTACTTAGTTAGTAGTAACAACTGTTAAGGGAGTTATTTGATGTTAGTTGAACTTTAAGGGCCTTAGTGTAACTTTAAGGTTAAGGGTTTAGTTGTTGATATGATACTTAGATTTGTGGCCCTCATCAAGAACTTAGCGTTTAATTCCATCAATGTTGGTACACATAGCCGTCCTCTATAAGTTAATACTCCTTCAGGACTATGAGAGAAATCTTCAAATTTTTTATCCTCGATTTTATCAACTAATTTTTTCAACTCGGGGTCATCCTTCTAAGCATTTTTTATCTGTTGAATTAAAGTTGGCAATACTCTATTATTCGCAAACATAACTCCATGTCTCAATTCATAAGGACACCAATCCTTCAAAAGTTCCATCCACCTACGCTGTCGGTTGTGCAACTCTTTCTAGGAGAAAAGATATCTCAACTCTTATAATTTGTAAAAATCTCAAACTTTGTTCCATAAAGATAATGTTTCCACTTATGTAACGCAAAAACAATCGCAGTAAGTTCTAGGGCATGGATCAGATAGTTCTGTTCGCAAGGAGTTAACTTCCTCGAAGCATCACTGTAAATAACCATCATTCCCATTAGGTAACGCAAGAATAGATGCGGTGGTCAACTTCTTCCTTAATTCTTCAAAACTAACTTGACATTTGTCATCCCACACATATGGTACATTCTTTTAAGTCCACTGAGTGAATGGTGTAACAATCTTGGAAAACCCCTCAATAAATCTTCGATAATACTCCGCTAAACCCAGAAAATTTCGCAAATAACTGCTTCCCTCGGAGCCCAGACAAAACCATTCGCAAACATTGTTCATGTTTCTCTTGAGATTTAGAATAAACAAGGATATTACCGATAAAGACAACCACAAAGGTATCAAGATAAGGTTTGAAAACACGATTCATCATATCCATGAAAACAGCTGGAGCCATTCTATAAGGTGATTCAGATATCGGGGTAGTACCTGAAAGTAAATCAATACAGAACTCGATTTCCCTATCGGGAGGCATAGAATACTCAGTTGAAAATATATCACGAAACTCTATAACAATATGCACATCCTCTATTTCAGAAACCCTTTTTAATAGTATCGAGAACACTGGCCAAATACCCCGTACAACCACGATGCAACAACTTCCTAGCTTTCACATAAGAAATAATACGAATCCCCCTATCCAAAGGAGCAGCCTCAAAAGTAAATTCAGGCACATCAGGAATAGAGAATGTGACAATCTTTTTATAACAATCAACCGAAGCATGGTATTTACTTAACCAATCCATTCCCAAGATAATATCAAAATCTTGCAATGGCAATATAACTAAATCAACAAATAAAATATGCTCCCAAATATGCACATCAAAAGTACGCAACACTTTATCAGTTGCCAAACACTCCCCCATAGGAGTGGACATCTCTAACACATAAGGTAGAGACTCAGGAGACAAATGTAACTGAGATGCAAAAATGCACAGAAACATATAAATACAATGAGTCGGGGTCTATAAGTGCACATGCCCTTAAAATAGACACAGAAATTATACCTCCTATCACGGCAGAAGAATCTGAAGCTTGTTGTTGATTAGTAGCAAAACACAACACCCTGCACCTTAGGCTTTCCCTAGGCATCCCTCTTCTGACCCTGTGATAATCCAGCTCCACTCCCAAATGATACATTCCTGGTTCTAGGACAATTCCTTTGAAAATAATCAAACTGACCACAATTCAAGCACTTTTCCTGCTTCTTCCTTTTGACAATAGTTACATATCTTTCTATTTTGATTTCCCGGGGTATTACCTTGATTCCTGGAATTAGTTATCACTGAGGTTGCCCTTTGTTTTGTAATGATATCCCCTGATCTCCTCGATTATCATCACGCTGTGGTTGAGGTCTTCCTTACCTTCCAGCACCTGATAGTTTAACTTTCCTCTTATGTTCTTCTATATTGTTTTCCACTTGATAAGTTCTATCAACTGCCTCTTGAAAATCCTGTAACTTGTGGATACTAGTTGAGTTCGGATCACAGTTCTCAATCCTTTCACAAATCACATTACCTTCCTCTTTTAAGTTGCAATTAGATGAATACAGTACCTGGGTAACTCTGTGAATTTAGATGTATATTGAGCCACGGAAATAACATTTTTCTCTAAGTTGAGAAACTCCATTTCTTTCTTGTCTTGATCCACCCGGGGAATAAAATGTTCCTTGAACTTCTTTTAGAAGATTTTCCAAGTATAGGGTACATGAGTCTCATCCCAACAAGTTTTAAAAGCTTTCCACCAATACTCAGCAGCTCCACTCAGTTTATAAGTAGCAAACCTGATTTGATCTTTATCAGAACATCTCAGAACATCAAAGATCTTTTCCATCGATTCAATCCACCTTTCCACTTTAGCTACATCGGGTTCTCCATCATAGCCTATTGGTTTCATCTTTAAGAACTGTTCTAGCCCATATCTCGGAGGTACTTGATCTTCTCCTTGTCTTTATCATTTAAGGTTTTCATGGCTGCTTCAAACATTCCCTTGCCTTGAAGTCCCTGACTGATCTCTTTCTATCCCAACCATTTTCAATAAGTACCTGTGTCACGACCCGAAAACTCGTCTCTATTTTATTATTAAATAATTAATTATTTATCTATTTATTTGATTTGATTATTTATGTGCGCATTTTATATCTCATAATATTAATTTGTGTCTAGCATTATTTGGTTAATATTGTGCTAAGTGGGTAGTAGGGAATTAAATTGGTAGAAGGGTTATTGAGGTTTATTTGTGCTAGGTAGAAAAGGAGGGGGTCTTAGTGTAATTTTTAAATCATCTCCTACTCCCTCTCTACTCTTCCCCTTCTCCCCACTCTTCCTCACCATACACTGCACATTCTCTCTCTCTTTCCATGGAAAAGGTAAAGTTCTTCCCCTCCCTATTTCCTTCATTTTAGTCATCTTCCTCTCATATTTTCTTTGTGCTCATTTTATGAAATGTGTTTAGATCGTCGATAGGATCGTCTAGAGCCAAGAATATTTGAATTCCGTCATCTTTCATAAAATTCAAGTAAGTTACTTTTCCCCATTTATACTAAAAATGTTCATCCTATGCTTAGATGATACTATGATTACCATTTATTGATTCTTTGGTTGATTTTAAGATGATTTGCATTTTATTCCATTTTGTGAAGTTTTGATGTTTAAATCATCCCTTGAATTGAGTGGTCTAAATGATGTTTTATGAGTTGTTTTAGGTATATAGGGTGTTTGGGTACCTTAGTATACCTATTGGAAGCATTGGGTTTGAGTTATGTTGTTTGGGTATAAATTTTGGGAGAAACCCAGTTGGTTCTTGCCGTTTTCCGGCAACCTGGGTGCGTGGGCGACCGCCCATGGGTGGTTCGGGCGACCGCCCATGAGATCAGTTGACCCGGATGTTGAAGTCAGGAGTTTTGGGCGACCGCCCGCTAATGGGTTGGGCGACTGCCCATGGGATTAGTTAAGTTTGGCTTTGGGTTGTTGGTTCTGGGCGACCGCCCGGACTGGTTATGGGCGACCGCGCATAATAGCTGACCTGAGTACCTTTGCTTTTAAATTGTTTAGGGATTCAAGCTCAGTCTAGGCTTGAAGTGCTATCCTAGTTGACTTAAGTTAATGTCGTGGAACACATTAGTGTTTGAAAATGGTTCCTTTGTGAATATATGTGTTATGGGATTTGATTAATCTTTGTTTCGGAATGTTGAAGCACCTTTATGATGTGTGTTTGATTTATTCATCTTTTTGGTGATTAATTGGAAGGATTCCCTACTTTGGAATCAATGGTTGTTTATTGTGCTAGTATTTTATTACTTAGCCTTTATTTTGGAAGTCCAGCTGGTATTTGTGATTGTGTCGGGCGATGGGAAAGATTATAATGGCACGAGCCAAGTCCATTATAATGTTGACCATTGTTTTGCCCATATTTTTCCTCTTCCAGATTGGCCTTGGAATGAGATGAGCTAGCTTCCATTGTGAAGTAGTCTAGCTAACTTTTTGGAGTATGACTTTGTGGCATATCTCCCGTCCTTTGTGACATGTTACTTGATTATTGTTCCAGTACCGAGGGTTTTCTCTTCAGCTTTCATGCTACTATGAAGATGTTGATTGTTGATTATTGAAGCTGCGCAGCGACCTTTATTTGGTTCTATCAGTTGGGAAACCTTGGCTAATATCATTTGTTACTTGTTTATTTTCCGCTGCTATCTGTTAATTGATAAATGCTATGTGCTAAGTGATATTTATTATTGTTTTTGTTTATTGCATCATAGCATGTCATGTAGTTGCATTAGTAACTTATTGAGATTTATCTCACCCCCTTTCTTTTATCTTTGTTTTTCCTTAACCCCCCCCCCAGGAGGAAAGGATAGAGACTAGCTGATCACGAGGAGGACGTCGCGAGGGTTGAGCTTTTTGGGCAGATTGTTATTAGAGGGTTTACATTATATAAATGTGTAACCTTTTTGGGAATAGTTATACCAAACTTGACGTCATTAGAATTTGTATATTTTATTATTTTGGGTGTAAGCTTATGGAGCTTACACTAGTTTATATTTTGTTGTTCAAGTTGGATTTCAAAACTTTGTGTTATCATCTTTTGGTATAAAAGGAAATTTTTATCTTCATTATTTTAGAGTTTATTGTTTAAGTCGACGTCCAGCTCGCGTACTCCGGGCCCGCGGGGTCGGGGTCGCGACAGTTGGTATCAGAGCTATGGTTTAGCTCTAAGTATGAGTCTAGGTGGACCAGTATGACCTAGGAGGGTAGTTGTGTTCGGAGTGAGTAACGGTTGATGTTTTATGCAGGTAATTGTTCCCAATGGCTAGAAGAAGAACGGGTGAAAGTTCTAGTGGGCTCAGAATCAGAATGATCTTCGGGAAGAGAACCGTGCTATGTTCCAAGGCATGTTTGAGGCGGCCATGAAGGCAATTCATGACCAAGGGCCAAGAGAGGAACATGTGGCTCCTCCACGATACGGGTTGGAACAATTTCTTGAAATTAAAACCAAGGAGTTCGATGGTGAGCCCGATGTGAAGAAGGCCGAGCTATGGAGAAAATTTATGATGTGTTTGG
>JAOWBW010000743.1:107900-143634 GCA_026119855.1 Campanula takesimana
ACACTTGACCAAAATGTATGTATATAAATTAAACCAGTGAATGCGTGGCAATAAACGTAAATCATTTTTGATTTTGAAGATCTAATGTCGGAGGAGAAAGCGTAGTAGTGGGAGGGGGAGAAGGAGAAGGAAATAGAAATGGTTTCAAGTGTTTGTAGAATTCCTTGGGCTTTTCAGCAAAGTAAGCATGCCTGAATCTTCATCACCACTAGCTCTGCATTTTCTCCTAGATGCCTGCATTTTATGTATTTTTCACTCTCAAAACTTTAGGATAAAAAAATAAAAATAAAAAAATCCCACTGCGGGTATTAAAATACGTTCTTAAAAAGATGCAAGAGACAAGTTTAATTAGAGATGAAGGAAGATACCTCTTCATCTATAACCTAATTCCACCGGAAATATTTGATCTTTATCTCCCCATACTATCAAAGTTGGCTGATATGAGTATATGGATGTCAAAAAAAAAAAAAAAAACAAGATATGAACATATGGAAGATGATTTGAGTGAGATTATCAGAAGAATTAAGAAGTGAAGTGAAGGAACCTGAGGAATTTTTGGAAGTTCAGAAAGTTTACGGTCTTTTGGAAGTGATTTAATCAATTCTTTCTTCTCCTCTACATTGTCTCTACACATTTCCTGCCAATTATAATGCAAAAATCAGCCACCCTATATATGTTCAGATTTCACTACATATTCCAAAGTAAAAGAAATGGGCACTTGGGTAGGGCATGTAACAATTCATAAGAAAAAAATTACGAACCTATACTTGAGATTTGGCTATGTTTGCCCGTTTCACTGTAAAGGCGTCAAATTTTAAAGACCAAATAAACATACTCCCCAGTCTCATATAAATGTCAAATGTGTTTTTTTTTTTTTTTTTTTATTATCTATTACCAGAATAAATATCGCAATTGACTTTTATGATAAAATTTTAACATGTATTAACCATAAAACATCAAATGCGGTAAACTTTCTGAGAGAGAGGGAGTTTCATTTGTATAGTTTTATTATGGGACGAACAATATAAACTTAGATTAAATTGTTTTTTGGCATGTCAAATGCGCGATAATTATTTCGGTAACACCAAAAAATGGCATGTTGTTGTTGCTAAAACTAATTTTGTATAATAAAAAAATTTAACATGCCATGTTAAAAAATAATATCAAAATAGAAACATGATCTTGCAGTTGAAAACAATTTTTATCATATGAATGCACCAATCTCCATGACACTATACGTATGATTTAAAATTGACAGCTACAGTATGGCATAAGATGAAACAGTAGTGATATCCAACCAACCAGTGGTGAATCAAGATATTTATAGAAAAAATTAATTCATGTCCAATAAATACAACCTCAAAATTACTTTATTACGTTTTCTCTTAAAAAATAACTAATTTCTTTTTTACGATCAAATATTCAAAGATGTGGTATAATACTGAATTGGGTAAGTTTTATTCCTTTGATAAAAGTTTGGTAACGTATGTTCATTTTTTTACAAAAATAATTAAGTTTATATGCTATTACACTTAAATCGTCATATCCATCCAAATATAAGTATCACATTTTCACAAAAATAAATACTATCCTTTCGAAAAAAAATAATACTATTAATAGGAGTAAAATTTTACAATTAATAGTAGAAAAAATAAGAATAATACTTGGGACACAAAACCTTGCTCACAAGATCCTAAGTGTAATTATTTTATTGGTATTTTTAATTAGAGTGTCTCGGGTCTACTATCGATGCAACCAATAAAATATCGTCATATCATTGTGTGAGCAAGATTTTGCGAGTTTGTTTTATGCCCCTAGCATCGCTAAAAAAATAATGCATTTGTCCTTAAAATATTTGACATGTTATACATGTAACAATTATTTTGTGATTTAAATATATTAGTGTTTTTTTTTTTTTTTTTTGAATGTGGTTAATATAAAAGACAGAATGAGTAAAAAATTGCAGCAAGTACATGTATAATCACAAATGTAAAAGTGAAATTTGAATGTCTTTAATTCAAAAATGACAATTGTTTTGAATAAAAATTTAATCTCATATGACAATGTGACAACTATTTTTACTCGGAGATAGTATTACTTACTTCATCAATCTTACAATTAATACTCTATTGTAAAGTTAGTTTTTTTTATTATTATTATTAAATTAATTATCTTAATAGAAATTTAAAAATTACTCGCTCCGTTTAAAAATACTTGTAGTTCTAGCACTTTGCACACATAATATTAAGAAAATCAATTAATACATACCAAATAGACTAATTTACCATTTAAATATTTCAAGTACCAAGGCAATTAAAATGATTTTACAGTGACAACAACAGTACCTATTATAAATATGGGCAATCTAGGCAAAGTGTGTCAATGTTTTATGGAAAAGTGCAAAACTACAAATATTTTGGACAAAAAATTTGTCCTAAAACTGTATGTCTTTTGGGACGGAGGGAGAAGTATTGATAGTATTTATAATAGTGTATCAATAATAATTTTTATTAGAATAACTAAAAATAACTTATTTATTTTTTGAAGGTACTTAAATTATTAATTAAATTCATTCTTCTTCGTAAAAAGAGACTACCTAGGGGTGCATAAATTTTTATCCTATCACGTACTCCCTCCGTTTCATGTTAATTGAGACTTATTTCTTTTTCCCGTCCGTTCTACGTGACTTGAGACTGCCCAACTCACAACACCAAATTAACTTACTATTCCTCTCACTCATTCTCTCTCTCTTACTTTACTTTTACACACAACACCAATCAACTTACTATTATTCCCACTCATTCTCTTTCCTATTTAATTTTTCATACTCACGAACACCTCCTCCCACTATTTCTTTCTCCTACTTTTCCTTAATTTGTGTGCCAAAATTTTTGGTCTCAAGTGACATGAAACGGAGACCGTACTATAGTAAGTAATCTACCAATATTCTGTATGTATTTTTTTTATTTTTTTTTTCGAAAGGATATTCTGTATGTATTTTAGTGAATAAGAAATGGTGAAATTGGGGAAAGCTTACATCAATGAAGTCATTGAGCAAACAAGTAGGCATCCCCAATGGTGGCTTAAAAAACGAATACCCCATCAACTCCCTTATCTTATCCGCCGTCTGCGGCAGCAATATCTCCGCCGCCTCCTCCAAATCTTTCAACGGAAACAGCCCTTCCGCCAAATCCTTCTCCTCCAAACACACCCCCGCACAGCATATAAACCACCCTCTCCACCGCCTCCTTGTACATCGCCGCCATCCTGTACGCCACAAACCCGCCGTAGCTCAGCCCCACCACCCTCACCTTCTTCACCGAGTTCGCTTCCATGAGTCGCATCACGCACTCCGCCTGAAACGAGTCGGACCGGTCCGGCCGGGTCGAGTACGAGTCGCCGAAGAAGACAAGGTCCGGGACGTAGATGTTGAAGTGCGGGGCGACCCGGCGGATAAGATTCGCCCACTGCCACTTTGCGTTGGCTCCGATTCCGTGGAGAAGGAGCAAGTTGGGTCGGGTTTCTTTGGGGTTTTGGGTACCCAACAGTGCATTACTGTGCCGTCGCCGAGGTCAGTGATGGTGGATCGGAGACCCGACCCGGAGAAACTGGATCGGAGGCACCAGTCCCGTGAGGCCGTGAAGCTAAAGCACTTTGACATGGCTGTGGGTCCCGGGTAGAGGTTTGACCCGAGTGTTCAATTGTTCTTGCTACCCTTTCATGGAGATTCTTCGGGAGAGAGAGGGAGATTCGCTATTGGTGGTGAAGAGGCCAAAAGGACAATTTTGGAAAGGGAAGTGGATGAGACATAAATATGGTTATCTTTTGGGTGTACAATAAGTAGATTCTGACCATATTTTACATGATTAATAATGTAATATGGTATGCCAAAAAAATATCGCATAATTAATCTCATATTAATTTATTATCAAAGTAGGTTTAGAAACTCTCTCCGTCTCATAGTATAAGTCTACTCCCTCCGTCCCATTCGAATTAGGATTTTTTGGTTGAGCACGGGATTAAGGAAAAAGTGTTAGTGAAGTAGATGTTGTGAGTATGAAAAGTGAAGTAGGAGAGAGAAAGTGGGGTAGAGAATAATGAGTGGAAAGTTGTTGTGAGTGTGAATGAGGGTCCCATTAAATAAAACACATCAATTTTTGGGTTGTCCTAATTCGAATGGGACACAAAAATTGGAAATTTGTCCTAATTCGAGTGAGACGGAGGGGGTATTTTCTTATTTGTATGGAGATTAAAAAATGGTGGAAGTCATACAAGTGTTGTGAGTATAAAAATAAAGTAGGAGAGAATATTAAGTTGATTAGTGTTGTGAGTATAAAATAAAGTATGAAAGAGAATGAGTGGGATGAATACTAAAGATTCTTTAATATTTTTAGACCATGTACAATGCACTAGTTGAGCGGGGGTTGAGAAACCCTCAACTTGATGGCCATGCAATGGGGAGTTGAGAGGGGGGTTGAATTGGAAGGTTGAGAAAGTTCAACCCGGTTGATGAAAAAAAGGAGCCCCACGCTTGGACATGCGGCAGCCCCTTGTAGGGCCGACATCGCGCGTGCGGCTCACCGCCAGACAGGGCGCGTGAGTCACAGCGTTTTTTTTTTTTTTTTTTTCTTCAGACTTTTACATGTGGCTTCCTCTGGTTGGTCCGCCAGATTTTCAGATTTAATTTTCAACCCAATTATTTGAGCTCAATTATATTTTTTTTCCGCCAAAATTCATCATTTTTTTCCTCTATAAATTGATATAAGTTTCATTTGATTTGGACACCGAAAAAAAAAACTTTTTTTCTCCCAATAAATTTCTTAATTATCCTTCTTTAAAATCATGAGAGCACGTATCATATTACATAATCTGATTGTTGAGGACGAACGGGATACGTATTTATTTAATTGCAGTTACAAAAAATTAATTAATTGTGAATTATTTTTTAATTATAAATTATTATTATTATTACTAGTTTATTAATCATAAAAATATAGATTATAAATAAAATAAAAGTGGTGGGGTATAGAATGATAAGTTGGGAGGAGTTGGATTTTAAACTAAACCAACCATTGTAGGGGGTATAATTGAAAGGGTAGTTGAATTATTATGTGGATGGAAAGAGAAGATGAGGTGGAGTGATATTAGGGTAGTTGAATAATTTAGGTGGTTGAGAGCATTGTACATGGTCTTAGAAGTAGACATATATTCTGTGACAGACTAAAAAAGAAAGGTGAACATATACTCTGAAACAGAGAGAGTATTTTATTTGAAAAAATAAATTATTGTAAAGGCATCTGCCTACCGCTTAGGTGTCAGTGTCAATAGTTATTCATACCGGTCAGTTTTATAAACATTTAAAATGACACTTAAAAGTTTTCAGACATATATTTTTAATAAGTGTCATTGTGTCTGCATTGAAGATGAGGTGGAGTGACATATATTTTTAATAAGTGTGTGTGATAGTGTTAAAGAGTATCTGTGATATTGTAAAAGAGTGCATGTGATAGTGTTAAAAATAAGGACAATGATACACACAGTGAAAACTCAAAGGGAAAACCCATAGTGAAACACTTTAATCCGTTGGATTAGTTTTTAGCAGTGGGGTCCACAAAGACTTATTACAATCCAACGGATTACAGAGTTTCGCTATGAGTTTTCCCTTTGAGTTTTCACTATACATATCATTATCCTAAAAATAATCGTGTGTGTTCAAGAGTACCATTGGTAGTATTAAAGAATGTCAGTGGTAGTTTTAGTGATTTTATGCGTGTTTAATAAATTGCAGTTATTTACAAAAATATCCCAGCATTTAAAAGTATGTCATCCTAATCTCTTAGAAACAACATGATTTTTTTTCCGTCAGATTTTTACTTATTACCAACTCAATTAAAATTGGACAATGCCTCATCCGAGGAGAAGGATCGAACTCTAGCGCTCACCGAAGTTGAGGTTTGACTTTGCCACTGAGCCACTACTTTTAGGGACTTAATGAAAATTTAATTATCTCTACTCAATATTTTTAATATTATTATATCATTATAAGTAATATTATTAACAATTTTTAAAAATTACATGTGATACACTTATAATAATTTGCCTCCTTGCCAATCGTTAATGTTTAGCATAAATGCTAGTACAAATTAAAACTCAAATTTTCCAACTGGACTAAAGGAAATGCTTCCTATTTGAGATGGATCAATAACTATTTTTCTTTTCTTGCATTAAGGAGTTAGGTGGTAGAAGTTTGCAAAACAATGGAGTTGTTAACCTACAACCACCATCTTCAGCGTCCATTGTTCACCGAATAATAATAATATCAGTAGGGTAATGAAAGAATTAAGATATATGTAATGATCACTTCTATTTCATAATAAATACTCCCTCCGTCTCAAAATAGATGTCGTTTTGAAGTGTTTCACATATATTAAGAAATGCTATTAATGCATGTGAAGAAGTCCCAAATACCCCTAAAGTAATTCAACTACCTAGGTAATTAAATGGTTAGGTAAGAGATAGTTTACTACCATTATTAAGGGTATAATTGGTATAGTGCAATAAAAAAGCTTTGAAAATGGTGAAACGACAAGTATTTTGAGACAAAATTTAACTCCCAAAACGTCATCTATTTTGAGACGGAGGGAGTATTTAATATTTAATTTATTTTTAATTACAATATCTTAAACACTTATTTTGAAACAGATATAATAATAAATAAAAGAAAAAGGATTCACGAGCCACTTATCCCCTCTAGAAGAACAATAATGTGTTGACCCATACTAAGTAAAAGGAGAAGGATGGGCCTAAATATATTTTTGGTGGATATGGTATCATGTAGATTAATAAAACTGGTAAAATCATAAAACTCTTTATAAATAATTTTAGATCCTGATTAATCGTGTCCGACTTATGTAGGATTATAAAAGTTGTGTTAGGAGATTGAGAGATATACTTAATTTTTAAATCAAATAAAGAATATATAGTTACCTTATCAATTTAGAATAATTACCTATTAAGAGTAGAGGTGGTCTCTTGTGAAAACACCTAGATCCGTCTCATAGAAGAGACGGGTCGACCCATGATCCGTGTGCAACATTTTTCGCGAAGCATAAGATCCCAACCCATGCTCCACTCAAAATTTGCCACGTGGCAGCGATCCACTAGCCCAAATTTTTTTCCTAGAAAAAAAAAATTGTTTTTTTTAGTTTTTAAATTTTTTTTATTGTTTTTTTTCGTTTGCCAAAAGTAATACTTAGTACAACTAAATGTAACAACTGTGTTACTTATAAAGTAACATTGTTTATAAGTAACGTAACACCAGTTTTACAAAAAAAAAAAAAAAAAAAAAACTCATTTTACTCATCTTTCAACTGTAGTACTAACTATAAATACGTGTAACACTAACAATAAATGTAATTATTTGTACAAGTAAATGTAGCACTTTAGTAGATGAAATTATAACAGATTTCTATAGATAATGTAATACTTTTACATGTATCATGATAAATTGAACCCATTGTAACTTATTATTTGAAAACATATACTATATATACTATTATACAAGTAAACGTAACTGTTTTACAATATTATTATACAAGTAAAATGTAACATTCGTTTATAAAATTTGTTACTTTCTTATTTTTACAGTGTTACTTTCTTTAAAAAAATATCAAAATACTCAAAAAAAAAAAAAAAACTGCAAAAAGACTATTACATTTCAGTATAACGATAATTACATTTAGTTATTGTTAGTGTTACACGTATTTATAGTTACTATTACAGTTGAAAGATGAGTAAAATGAGCTCTTTTTTTTCTTTTTTTTTTTTTTTTTTTTTTTTTAAAAACTGGTGTTACGTTTACTTATAAACAATGTTACTTTATAAATAACACAGTTGTTACATTTAATTATACTAGTACTCCCTCCGTCACAGAGTAAGAGTCATACCTTCCATTTGCACGGAGCTTAAGAAATGGTGTAAGTGTTGTGAGTGTAAAAGTAAAGTTGGAGAGAGAATGAGTGAGAGTGAATCGTAAGTTGATTGGTGTTGTGAATATAAAAGTAAAGTTGGAGAGATAATGAGTAGGATGAATAGTAAAGATTCTTTGACATTTTAGGAAATAGACTCTTACTCTGGGACGTACCAAAATAGAAAGTAGGACTCTTACTCTGGGACGGAGGGAGTATTACTTTTGGCAAACGAAAAAAACTGCCAAAAAAATAAAAATAAAAAACGATTTTTTTTTCTAGAAATATAAATAAAATTGGGTCATGGGTCGCTGCCACGTGACATATTTTGAGTGGAGCATGGGTTGGATCCTATAATTCGCGGAGAATCTATGAGATGGATCTAGGTGTTCTCACAAGATCCTCTAGATGAATCGAGAAAACTGAAAAGATCGAATGAGAAGTGGATGGGTGGGGGTAGGATATTCTCAAGGATGGATTGGGCTGGGTTAGGCCTGGCAATTGTGGCCAGTTACCCGCTAACCCGGCCGACCCAGCCCGCTAATTACCCGGCACGACCCGACCTGTTTAAGTTAGCGGGTTAAAGCGGGTCGCTCATTTCAACCCGCGAAGCTTAACGGGTCGACCCGGCTCAACCCGCCCGTTTCGACCCGCGAGAACATATAGCTTGGCTCAACCCGCCCGTTTCGACCCGCGAGAACAAATAGCTTGGGCCAACCCGCCACAACCCGTTACCCAACCCGTTTGACCCGTAAATTTAAACGGGTTGTGGCGGGTAGACCCGTCTTAACCCACCAACCCGCTAGAACCCGTCCCGCCCCGACCTGCCTAATTGCCAGGCTTAGGTTGGGTAAATAGATTTGGGTAAATGGATATGGGTAAGTAGATTAGGTAAATGGATTGGGTTAATGGCCCAATTAAATTAGTGTTAGTTTAATTGTGTTTATTAAGGTTAAATGGGTGAGGTTGGGTGAATACTTCCTCCGTTTCATGTGACTTGAGACCAAAAATTTTGGCACGCAGATTAAGTAAAGTAAGAGAGAAATAGTGGGAGTAGATGTTTGTGAGTATGAAAAATTAAATAGGAGAGAGAATGGGTGGGAGGAATAGTAAATTGATTGGTGTTGTGAGTGTAAAAGTAAAGTAAGAGAGAGAATGAGTGGGAAGAATAGTAAATATTATTTACCATTTTGGGCAGTCTCAAATCACGTGGAACGGACGAAAAAGGAAATAAGTCTCACTTGACATGAAACGGAGAGAGTATAAAATATTAAAAGTTCGCCATTTTGGGCAGTCTCAATTGAGGTGAAACGGACGAAAAGGAAAATAAGTTTCAATTCACATGAAACGGAGGGAGTAGTTATTTTACGCGACCAATTTTTGAAAATATTAAAACAATATTAATTATTTTATAAATTGAATGCTTAGAAAAATCTTAAAAAATAACGAAAGCAACCGTTCACTACCTATTTAATTGCATGATTTTTATTTTATTTTTTTGAGAAAATTTATTTGCATCAGTTAAAAACATAAAGAATTATCCTATATCAAAAATAAAAATGTTTCTAAAAATATAATGATTTTTTAATAAAAAAATATAGAAAATTAACACAATTTAATACTCGGTTATCTATCTACAAACATGCACTAATATTAGAATAAATGATCAATATCATACACAAAGATTCCCTCAAAAAATCTTAAAACAAATTATTTATACGTTCTAAAACCCTAACTAATTAAACCCTAAAAAAATTACGAAAAAGTCCAAATACTGACAACAATTTTAGAAGATCGCTTGAGGCCTTAAATAACATTATTTGGGCATTTTAAACCGTACATCAATAGTCTATGCCCAATGATTAATGTTTGTTATTCACTGTCGTTCGATTTGTTATGCAGTGCGTTCCGTGGTTTATTCAGAGTCAAAAGTTACGACCGTTTTCGCGTACACGCTCAAATGACTTCAACGCCTTGCTTTTCGGATTAATTTGTAATTTTTCACTGTATCTTGATTAAAATTCATTTTTTATTAAATACTAAAAAGTTAAAAGTATCATATAAATATCAATTTACATGCAAAAAAGCCTACTTGTTCTAAATTAAAGATAATGACATATTTGACTTTGAACGTAACATTTTTGGGAGGGAAAGCTCGCTCTATTGCTTCTATTATACTCCCTCCGTCCCACCTCACTTAAGACTTATTTCTATTTTGGTCCATCCCACTTCACTTGAGACTTCCTAAAATGGTAATTTTTTTATAATTTTATATTCAATCTACCACACCCACTTATTCTCTCTCTTCATATTCCACAACACAATTCATTCAACCAACCTACTATTAACTCCACTCATCCTCTCTCTTCATTTTCTACCACACATTTTCCTTATTTTATTATTTTTCCTTAGTTATTGTGCCCACCTCTTAGGTCTCAAGTGAGGTGGACGGAGGGAGTATATATATATATATATATATATATATATATATATATATATATGTAGGTGCTCAAATGAGAACCTAAATATCGTGAGAACCGTGAGAACCAATCATAACCATTAGATTAGAAAAAAAATCAAGGGTCCATATGTTAGATACAATTGATACACTTAGATACATTACAAAAAATTCGATTACACTTGGATACAATAGGTTAATAAGTATTGTATCTAAGTGTTGCACTTGGATACACTATGTTAAAAACTAATGTATCCAATTGTTTTTCGAAAATTAACTAATGTATCCAAGTGTATCCAATGTATCTAACATCTGGACCCTTGGTTTTTTTTTTCTAATCTAATGGTTATGATTGGTTCTCACGGTTCTCATATAAATGGTTCTCACAGGAGCGCGACCATATATATATATACTAATTATTTTCACTATATATTGATCAAACTTCAATTTTTCACTAAATTGAAAAAATAAAATTATTATATAAAAATCAATGTTCATGCAAAGTTAAACTACTTCTATCAAATTAAAGATAATGACTTTTTTTCTTATCGCTCTGTAGTTCGATTTGACATGCGGCGCGTTCTGTGGTTCATCGAGAGTTAAAAGTTACGACCGTTTTTGCGCACGCGCTCAAATGACTCCAAATACTTCAACGTCTATGGTCCACATCAATTAGTAATTTTTTACTTTATACTCCCTTTGTCCCATTTCACTTGACACCTAAGAGGTAGACACAAGAATTAAGGAAAAGTGATTTATATGTGGTAGAAAATGAAGAGAGAGAATGAGTGGTAAACAATAGTGTTAGTTGAAAAAATTGAGTGGTGGAAAATGAAGAGAGAGAATGAGTGGTGGGGTTGAGTGGCCATAAAATTATAAAAAGTATGCTATTTTGGGAAATGTCAAGAGAGCTGGGACGGACCAAAACAAAAATAAGTGTCAAGTGAATTGAGACGGAGGGAGTATTTATTAAAATTCAATGTTTCACTAGATAAAAAAGTAAAAAGTATTTTATAAAAATCAATTTACATGCATGCACAGTTGACTACTTGTACCTAATTAAAAATTATGACATACTCCCTCCGTCCCAGCACAAATGAGACTTCTTTCCCTTTTAGGCCGTCCCACTAAAAGTGAGACCGCCCAAAATGGAAAGGTTTCAACCCCACTAATTCCCTCTCTTCATTTTTCACCACTAAATTTATTCAACCAACACTACTATTTATCCCACTCATTATCCCTCTTCATTTTTTCACCACTCAAGTTATCCAACTAACACAACTATTTATTCCACTCATTCTCGCACTTCATTTTCTACCACATACTCCATCCGTCTCAAAATAGATGTCGTTTTGGAGTATTTCACACATATTAAGAAATGCCATTAATGCATGTGAAGAAGACTCAAATACCCCTAAAGTAATTCAACTACCTAAGTAATTAAATGGTTAGGTAAGAGATAGTTCACTATCATTATTAAGGGTATAATTGGTATAGAGCAATAATGAAGCTTTGAAAATAGTGAAACGACAAGTATTTTGAGACAAAATTTAACTCTAAAAACGATATCTATTTTGAGACGGAGGGAGTATTACTAGTTTGTCTTAATTAGTGTGCAAACCCCTATAGTCCTACTTGTGCTGGGACAGATGGAGTATTTGCCTTTGCTATAAGCAGATAATTTGCCCTTAAAAGTGACATTTTTATTATACATATGGATAAATACTTGCAATGATATAATGTAAATATTAAAATATTCGGACTATATAATTCTTTCATTTAAAATTAATATCAATATTTATTCTTGATCTGAAGCGATTTTGAATTTGAGGTGATAATATTTAGGCAATGCTAGGATTACAAAAAGAGTTTACAAAATTTTGGTTACAAATGATTTGGCAAGCATTGATTGGATACTCAATTAATAATTAAGAGACATACACAACTGACAACACAACATCCAATTAACAATGCTAAATTATTTTGTAAGCACAATTTTATAATATATTTTTTGTAACTTTAGTATGACCCTAATGTTTAAATCATGTCATTCATCTTATACTAAAATAATCTTGGGGGCGAAGTTTTTAGGCAAAAAAGGATGATTAAGCATCCTTGTATGGAAAAAAATGTGGTTTTATGTTGTATGAAAAAGAATGTGGTTTTTATGGGAGGTGTGGGAAGTGGCTAAGGTGGTGTTTGGTGTATCAAGCATCAAGTGCTTGATATAATGTAAGAGTAAGTTGAAGGTATGATGCATGATTTTACTTTTTTAGTCAACATAAATATGTCCAACATTCTCTTAATCATTGAGAATCAAAATCCTTGTTTGACGAGTAGGAGCCTCACTCAACATCCAACATCTAGTGCCTAAAGTGATCAAATGTATCCTACTTCCAAATTACCTTTATATTATATTAAGCATCAAGCACTTGATGCTTGATACGCCAAACACCCTCTAAGCCTGATACGTATATTCAATGAGTCATTCGACTTCGACCCTCTTAAGTTTGCAGTTTTGTCATTTTAATAATTATTTTTACTACTACACAGTGTTTTAAAAAGCGCTAGGCGGCGGAGCCGGGCCTAGCGCTTAGAGGCCTAGGTGGGGCCGAAAAATTACACAAAATTATAAATATTTTCATATCACTACATATATGCCTTTTTTTTTTTTTTTTTTTTTTTTTTTTTGAACGCCTATGCCTTGATTTTTATTAATATTTAATTTTATAACTATTTATTTTGAGACGGACGGATTATATAACTCACAAATATAACCATATATATGAAACAAATATATGAAATACGTGACATTAACCCACAAAGTGACTCCCCAATTAAAGAGTGGCCCATTCTTAAATCCCCACAGCCCATTAACTTACATCCCAGCCCATTAGTCCACTAGAATATCAGTCAACTATCTTCTCTTCCCCTAACCTAAACCTAATCCATACTCTCTTCCCAGCGCCGTCAAACAACTACTCTCTCTCTCGTTTTTTTTTTTTTCTGGACGGCTCCCGTTTCTCTCGTCATTCCAGGAATCCAGGGTTCTCTCTCTCTCTCCTCTTTCTCTGTTCTCCATCTACACATGCCGCCGCCGCCACCGCCACCACCCTTTTCTCCTCCGCCACCACCACCATTTTCTTCTTCGCCACCGCCCATCCGCAGCCGCCTAAGCGGCGATTTGTTCGATGTCCGCCTATTTCCTCCGATTTGGTGTTAGTCGTGGCGGGTGAGTGCGGCCTAGCGCCTAGGCGCCGCCTAGGCCGATTTTTAGAACACTGCTACTACAAAAAGATGATTTTTACAATTTTGACTCTTTCAAATTTGGAAAAAATTACCATTATATCTTAATTTCACTCTTTTCAAATTTATTTATGACATTATCATTAAGTGTGGATAGGAGGAACTACTTGGCCCAAAAAATAAAAGATCATGAAATTACACGTGTTATAATAGATTGACCCGCAAAAATTAACGCTATTTGTAATGAGAAGTAGAAAAAAAAACGCAATAAACAAGAGTTGAGATCTCTTATAACATTTTTGTGTGTCACTCTATGTACCATTTGTAATCTAACCGTTCACATATTTGCATAATATTACAATAATATTAATCTCAATAACTGTGAGCCATTAAATCACTTGTGACACATGAAATGGTACACGAAGTGGCACAGAGGATTTGAGCTCAATAAACAATAGTCGGTTTATAATTAGCGGTAAAAAAATGTTTCAAAATATTTATCACTTTGCTATTATCAAGACATTTGTACTCTTTTGTCTCAATTATACCCTTATTTAATGATTGTGAATAATCTCTTATACAAGCATTTTCTCACCTATAAACTGATTATTTTAAGGGCAAATGGGTCCTTTTAACATGCATTCATTGCATTTCTTAATATGTGTGAAAAGACTTAAAGCAACAGATATTTTGAAACGGATGGAGTACTATGGTTTTCCACGTCTCTTCTCTATCTCTATGCGTGTAAGATATACTCCCTCCGTCCCACCTCACTTGACACCCAAGAAGTGGGTAAAATAACTAAAGGAAAATGAATAAAATAAAAAAAAAATGTATGGTAGAAAATGAAGAGATTCAGTGGCTGATTTAGGAAAAAAAAATGTCAAAACAGGTTCACATATTAGGATAATTATAAGCAAAAAATATCACAAATTTTGGTGTAAAAAATGATGTGTCAGAATTTTGTTAGTGTTTTTAACTAGAATGTGGCGGGTCCATAATCGATACAACCAATAAATATCATCGCCTCGTTTTGTATCTATCTTTTTATGAACTTCTTTTATGCCCCTAAAATTGCCACGACATTATTATTATTAGGTGCTCAAAAAGTACCTGAATTAGGGGGGGGGGGGGACACAAGTGTGAATTTAAGCCGTTATAGGCAGAAGAGTTAGTCTTATGAAAAACCTATGTAATATTTTCATTAGTGTAAAACATGTTTTCACCTCTTAATGTAAAACAAGTTTCAAGGGATGAAAACAAGTTTTACACTAAAACGAGTGTAAACAAGTTTTTTCAGAGATTTTTCAGAAGGCAAAATCTCTTACCACTATCCTACAACTTCAAGAATAGGGTGCATGTGAACCCAATACTATTTATGTGTGCATCTACCCTTGAGCTGACCAACCGATCAGGAGTTGAAATCTCCTGTATCACTTTTGTGTGTCATTCCATGTACCACTTGCAATCCAACCGTTCATATATTTGCATAATAGTACAATAATACCAATCTCAATAACTGTGAGCCATTAGATTATTTGTAGCACATAAAGTGTGATATCCCCCATCCCACATCGGAAATATGTGGGAATTGAGTGTGCTATATAGAAGGCCCATACACTCCTACTAAGCATCAAATCATCCATTGGACTTTTGGAGGCCTGTGATGGGCTGTGGTTGACCCAATTGAGGAGATGCTTGGTGGGCTAGTGTATGGTACCTATGTGGCGGGTCGGGTCTGCGGACTCGGGTCGTTACAATTGGTATCAAAGCGGAACCCCGGCCTTAAGGCTTGCGAGCTAGCCCGGGGGTACGATCTGGGTATTGATTGATTGACCTTGCCAGGGACGGCAAGGGTTTGAGTGGGGGAGATTGTGATATCCCCCATCCCACATCGGAAATATGTGGGAATTGAGTGTGCTATATAGAAGGCCCATACACTCCTACTAAGCATCAAATCATCCATTGGACTTTTGGAGGCCTGTGATGGGCTGTGGTTGACCCAATTGAGGAGATGCTTGGTGGGCTAGTGTATGATACCTATGTGGCAGGTCGGGTCTGCGGACTTGGGTCGTTACATAAAGTGATACACAAAGTGGCACAGAGGATTTGAACTCACCGGTCAGTTACTAACCCAGCAGTACAATTTAACAGCCTTGGTTAACACATCAATAAAAAAATATACTCGTATTTGAAACCATTAACCAATCAAATGTAACCAGGTGTTCCACTAGCTTTCGCCGACCTAGTTTTAACTTGAAACTGATGTTGATTATAACACTGGCAACACAAACTTTAAAATTAAATTTCCGATTTTTTTTTCTCAAAACTTTATTTTGCCAACCTTAACACAACTTTGAGTTATGCCTTTTGGTTGTCTTCAAGCTCTGAACAGGGGTTGGAATCAAGAAAAGGATTTGTAATTCGATTGCTATTTTAGTGGTTCTCTCATATTGTTATCGTTGAGAATGTTTTGTTGAACACCTACGGATTTCGAACCGCTGCACCCCTAGTTAACTTCACCCAATGGTTCCGATTGGAACCACCTTATTTTAGCTCCACCCAACGGATGAGATGTAGCCGAGCTCGGTGGGACCCACAAAAAATTGAAATCATCTTAGCCGCACAGATAATGAGCTCGCATATGTGGTCTCGATCTGAGCCATTAAGTGGAGGGGTACAGCGGTTTTGAATGTAGCGGTTCCGGGTCCGAACACCTACGGTCTCCATGATTTGTAACTATGAACTACAATCCTTTTTAATGATTTTTCTTAATCATTCTCACTATCTTTTGTTTCGTTGTTTGGTGATCTTATTTATCATTCTCAATAAGAGAACATCTATGTAATCAGTTTTCTTATTTATTTTCAAATAAAACCCTTTGGCCAAGAGTATAAGGGGCGTTGCTACCCTGACCGTCTCAGGCATATCCGCGATTTACCACCGCCAGTCAACACTGAGAGGCCAGAGGCTGGTGGCCCAGGATTAGTCCGGCGGAGCTGGGCCGAGCAACCGTAAGTCAAGTAAGTCAGGCGAAGCTGGGAACCTGGGAATAAAAAAAAAAAAAAAAAATAAAAAATTAAAACCTCCATCCCAAAATACTTGCAGTTTTAGGGGTTCAAGTTTATCCCAAAAATATTTGTAGTTTTGCAATTACCTAAGCATCTTTAGCATTGTTTACCAAATATGCCCTTATTTATGACTATGTAGTTGTGACTAACAAAGCATTTAATTACCTAGGTACTTGAGATGTTTCAAGGGTAATTTTGTCTATTACAAATGCATTGATTGCTTTTCTTAATACGTATGAAAATCCTGTAACTAGTATTTTGGGACAGTAGGAGTATTTTATTATAATGTGATTCAAAATTGTTTCGTTCAGTAATATTTTGACCCCCTGACTTCAAATCCTAGATCCGCCAGTGTTTGCACTGGTTTTATTCAGCAGCAAGTTATGTACCGAAGGGTGTATATGAAGAACGTTTATGGATATAAATCAAAACACAAACTACTAAACATAATCTACATAAAGAATATAAAAAACAATGTATTTGAGCCTAAAGAAAGTACTAAACCCACATTAACATTTGAGCCGTTCTCCTGTGCGGCCGCCGCACAGCGTGCGACGGCGCCAGGAGCCGAGCCGACATTTTTTTTATTTTTTTTTTTGCCGATTTTTTTTTTTCCACCCCAACTTTTTTTCCTCCAACAAAAGTAACACTTCTTATAGCAAAATGTAACACTTTTTTTAATTCAAATGTAACACTTTTTTTAAAACACAAATGTACCACAATTTTTGATGCAATAAATTAAAGATTGACAACTAAACAAATGTCACACTCTTTATAAAGAATGTAACACTCTGTTTTTCAAATGTAACACTTTTTTTCTCCCCAAAATTAACATATGATTGACAACTAAACTAATGTTACATTTTATAAAAAATGAATGTAACATTTTTTTTCTCAAATTGTAACAGTTTATATTCTGAAATGTAACATTATATATGAAATGTAACAATTTTTTATTGAGAAAAGTAACAATTGAAATTCAAAACTTTTTTTTTTTTTTGTAAAAACTGTTGTTACATTTAACAGTAAAAAGTGTTACTTTTTGAAGATGAAAGTGTTACTTTTATCAGAACAGAGTGTTACATTTTCAGCTGACAACAGATCAATTTGTTTTGTGTGTAAAAAATGTATTTAAAAAAAAACAAATCAAACCATATCATGACCTATGTAGTGTTATTCGTCTCGTCGAGATGAACACAACGGTATTTTTAATTTTTTTTTTCAACTTATAAATCTCAAGATATGGCATTTTAAAGTTTTTTGGTTTTTTTTTTTTTTTTTGAAATGGACCTGGGCGGGCGGGGCGGGCCAACCCGGATCCGACCCATTGCGGACCCGCCGCACGCCGCCGCACGAGAATTGTTGCCGCATTTAAGAATTGTTCTTAACATTTTGTCATCAACACCCAATGTTAAAGAAACGACAACTAGACAAAATTGGAGTTAGTCACAAATATCTTCACCAAAATCAGTAATTAATTTTTTAAAAAAATCTAATTTTTGGGTGAAATTGAGATTAAATAAACAGTAAAAATGTATCAAAGAGAGGTAACCCAGAAAGGCAAGAATGCGGAATCCGGTATAAAGAGACCCCTCGAAAGAATTGATATATGCCTCCAGAACAAAGCTTGCAAGAAACCGATCAACAGATCTCAAAAACCTTGCAGCCGAAAGGGAGGCAATCAAATTGTTATATATATACATAGATTATAAAACAATTTAAAAAAAAAAAAAAAAAAAAGTACTGTGCAAAATTAAGATGAGCTAATATAAAAATGAAGGCGGAGACGATGATACCTTACTGAATGGTAATGTCTATCTATATATAGATAGATGATTGAATTGGGAAGTCAAAACCCTATTTCCATAATTTGGTTTGGGGCCGGGCTTTGTTTTAGGGTTTCTGTTTTGTTGGACTCTACCACACCGTTAGTTTTAAGTGTAAGCTGAGGCCCTTATACTCCCTCCGTCCCAATCCGAATTAAGATTTTTTTGATTGGATACGAAGATTAAGGAAAATGTGTTAGTAGAGAGGTGTTGTGAGTATGAAAAGTAAGGTAGGAAAGAAAAAGTGGAGTAAAGCATAATGAGTGGAAAGTTATTGTGAGTGTGAATGTGAGTCCTTTTAAATAAAACACTTCCATTTGTCCTAATTCGAATGGGACACCCAAAATAAAAATTTGTCCTAATTCGAATGGGACGGTGGGAGGGAGTAATGTTTTTGTATCGTAACCGAAAAAATAACCATAGCATCCATCCTCCCCTGATATTTGATAAAAAAATAATTTTAATAATTTATTATATATTTTTTTTGTTTTTTTTGTTTTTTTTGTCTAAACTCTAAATACGTGAGAGATAAACATATACTCCCTCCGTCTTACCTCACTTGAAACTTATTTTCATTTTGGTCCGTCTCACTTCACTTGAAACTCCCCAAAAAGGTAATCTTTTATAATTTTATATTCAATTTACCCCACCCACTCATTCTCTCTTTTCATTTTCCACCACACAATTCATCCAACCAACCTACTATTAACCCCACTCATTCTCTCTCTTAATTTTCTACCACACATTTTCCTTATTTTACTATTTTTCCTTAGTTATTGTGTCCACCCCTTAGGTCTCAAGTGAAGTGGGACGGAGGGAGAATATACCTATCTATCTATATCTATACTCTATATATATTATATTAATAACAAGAAAGTCACTTTCCCTCTAAAAAATGTTACTATCAAGGGCAAAAGTGTAATCTTCACAAAATAAAAACAGATACGTCATTTTCTTTAATTTGGTACAAGTAGTCAACTTTGCCTGTAAATTAATTTTTATATGATACTTTTTAAATATTTTATTTAGTAAAAATATTTAATTTTGATCCATATATAGTAAAAAAAAACTAATTGATGTGGATATTAATGTGTTGAAGCCTTTGAACTCATTTGCGCGCGTGTGCGGAAACCTACGTAACTTTTGACTCCGGATGAAATACGGAACGCACCGCGTATCAAATCGAACGTCGGAGCGAGACGAATAAAATCCATTGGGCAAAGCCTTTGATGCAGGGTTCAAAATGCCAAAAAAATGTAATTTAAGGCCTCAAACGGGCTTCTAAATTTTTAATAAGTTTTTGTACATTTTCGTATTTTTTTCTTTTTTTGCTTAATAAATGTTCATTTCATTGTGTTAATTTACTATAATTGTTTTATTAAAAAAATCATGTATATTTTTAGAAATATTTTTAGTAGTATAATATTTCGTTATGTTTATAACTGTCATACAAGTAAATTTTCCTAAAAAAATACATGCAACTAAATGGGTAGTAAACGATTGATTTAGTTGTTTTGTAAAATTTTTTAAGCATTCATTTTGTAAATGTTGGTGATTTTATTGTCATCAGCTATTTTATGTAATTGTGATTTACTAGAGACCAATGCGATTTCATATTAGGCTCGGATACGAGTAAGGGAAAGTGTGGAGTACACACTCGTTTGAGTTAATATGTCTCGACCACGATAAAGAAGCAGGGATCAAGGGGCAGCGCCCCTTGTTGGGGTCCCGCTCCTAAGTGAGCGGGTGGGGGTCGAGGGGAAGCCGCCCCTCGCTGGGGTCTGGGGGCAGCGACCCCAGCGGGGTTCGGGGGAGCGCCCCGACCCAGACGGTATAGTTGGTGCTCCAAATGTACTACCCGTTTTTCCCGTCAAAACCAAAAGACACAATCGTTTGCTAACAATTGTGACTGTTACCCGGCAAAACCTAAAGACACAATGGTTGCTAACAATTGTGACTGTTTACTGCTGATAGTCATTTGTATATAAACAGATATTGGTCTCATTTGATAGCACGAAAAATTCAACCAATTCTCTAAGTTTTCAATATGTCTTCTTTGCCCAGAAACAGAAAGTTTGATTGTCTTATCCCAATAGAGATTTCGTGTAACTCAATAAGGATCGAAATACTTTATTCGGAAAGTGGATTATACACGATTCAATCAAATATCCAGGATTATCAATACACCCATTCCCAATTTCTAACAAGATAATTATTAATATTTCAATAATGTATTAAAGCTTTTCGTTTTCCCGATGAATTTATTTTAATTTCAATCTTTTAAATTCATAGTAACAGCCAGTGCATCGCACAGGTAACACTAGTTTCTATCAAAACCAAAGCACTTCTATATTTTCATAAATTATGTTCCTATCTGATATGAAGATTACTGCGTAGACTGTTTTAATATCAGTATAATATTAAATTTAATTAATAACAAAAAGTAGCAACTAGCACGCAAGGTAAACTAGTGTTTATTATTCATTCATCATGCACTCTCATAGGCTTGTAAACGAGACGAGCTGATCGTGTTATCACTTATTGAGTTCGAGCTTTTTTTTTTGATCTCAAGGTTAAACCCCTTGTTTATTCGAACTCGAGTCAAATCGAGTTTTGAGTTGTTCCCAAATCCCACTCAATTCAACTTGATAGCAAACTAACAAGTCGAACTCAAATTTAGACATTTTTCTATAAAAAATGTTCGAGTTCGAGCTCCATAACTACGACAAAATTTAAATTTGTTGCTTGAAATTGAGTTGTCAAAAAAGCCCTATAAAAAAAAAAAAAAAAGATAACAAACGAAATAGAAAAAATATCACCCAACAACAACAACGTGCGACCCCCCCCCCCCCCCCCCTCCAAAAAAAAAAAAAAAAAAAGTGAAGAGTCCTCAGTTGAAATTTCATAATGATATAAACCAAAATACAAACAAGTAATGCTCGTTCTAAAAGTTTAACAAGTTAACTGCAATACTTATTTTCTGTATATAACGCAGTCTCCCGATATAATAAAGCAAACTCAAATACCTTGATTGTCAACTGTCAAAGGCAAAGGCAGTTGTCATCTTCATACAACTCAAAAAAAAAAAAAAAAAACAATATACACAGCCTCACACTCAAAAACCAATACAAGCAAATTTACAGAGGGTAGTTTTGGGTGTGCTGGAATTCTGTTGAGGGATTCACCCTTATTTCTTTAACAACCATCATGTCAATTCTACTAAAAAAAAAACTCTTGTTTCTCAATAACTTACACACAACACAGCAAGAAAGGAGAGGCTATATATATATTCCTACCAAAATCTAACTACAATGCAAGAAATGTCATCTTTACTGTCTCTCTTCAAAGCTTCAGCTGTTAATTGCTTGGCCGCCTTCCGAGGGTCTTTGAATCTTCTCGCAATTTTAACTGCCTCTTGATTATCCATCACCTGGATTAATCAGGTGTTAGATACAATGAAAAGATAGCAACCCAACTTCACCTGCAGAATTTCCACAATCCTTTTTCACCTCCGTCCGTCCTAGAAAGATAGTCTCATTCGAGTTTGATGGTCAACACAAGTGAGCTTTGACTAAACATTAGTGCCATTCTAACAATCCCAATAATTCTAAAAAATCTCATTCCTAAATCACAATGATTTATTAACAATAATTTCACTAGGATGATTAGATTGACATTAATGTTTAGTCAAAGTTCACTTGTATTGACCATCAAAAATCAAATAAGACTACCTTTTTGGGACGGAGGGAGTAGTTATGTACTCATACCTTCCAGAGACCATCGCTTGCGAGGATAAGGATATCTATGGTGGCATCAATAGTTATATCTTGAACATCAGGATCCGATCTCAAATGTGATTTAAGGCTTTTATCTCCAAATGCACGAGAAACTGCAAGCTGCCCATTCACTCTCGGGACATCCCCTGATGGAAATCAACAAGAAAAAACTAGTTTTAACATATTTTTTGCGCTAGTATTTGTTTTAGGCAGTGTTCTAAAAGACGTCCGTCTAGGCCGCCTAGGCGCTAGGCGTGCATGAAACGCCTAAGTCCCGCCTAGGATATTATAACTATTTCTGAATTCTCGCCCCCGCCTAAGTTCCGTCTAGACCCCACCTAGGCGCTAGGCACTGCATGAGAGACTAAACGAAATAGAATAAAGGTTTAGTAGTTAAAAAAAGAGTTTGATTTGAATAGTACAGTCAGTAAATTTAACTTTCTTTCTCATTTAGTTCAGTTTGAGTTTAGTTTTATTCTCTAAAATGAAATTTCATCAACAAGAATGAAATTAGCGCTTTTTAGAACCTTGGTTATGAAAGCTACAACAATTTCAACTAATAAGATGGAATATCAGAAAAGAATCTTAAGTCGAGAAATAAAACTTTTGCGAGTTGAAAAAAGAGCATCAGCAAGCAGCCCTTATTTCCCTTTTGATTATACAGGTTACATCTGACAAAAAATAATCTCAATGCACCTGTAAGGTAACTACTTTTAAAGCCTGTTCATGCAGGCTTTAGTTAAGCTGGATGGAACAATGCCCTTATTTTACATGCTTCAAGAAGAGCTTAGAGATGAAATATATTATACTCCCTCCGTCCCAAAATGATCTTCCCATTTGACTACTCAAACTTTTTTAAATATGAACACTTGCTTCACTAGCCATGTTGTGTTTATGCACTTTTAAGCCCAAATTGTAGAAATGGGAAGAACTTTTCAGGACAATGAGAAATGGCAAATGGGAATATCATTTTGGGATGGAGGGAGTACTTAGAAAATAAATAACATTTACTTAAGAAACTTAATGTATCAAATTGATGGGCAGAAAGAGCAGTTCTGTGAAAAACCTGGCATGTTTGAAACGAATCCTCCTTTTCTCTCTATGCTGCCTCGTTCTGCACTAGGCTCGTGGTCCGTACTCATTTGAACAGCCTTCCCCCCTCTTGAAATAACAGCTCGTGAATCACCTACATTCGCTACCCATAACCTTCTACCATTTATAAGAATCGCCGTGACAGCAGTAGATCCACCTCGGCCCAAGTTGGAATTGTTTGAAAGAATTTCTTGGTCCGTCTTTTCATATGCTTTACAGATTGACCTTCTTGGGTCTGCCCAAAACTCACCCTAAATAAAACAACGTATCAACTCTCAGGCAACAGAATCATTCAAAAATCTTTTTTTATTAATAATATAACACCAAATAACGAACAAAATATTTCAGCCGGAGGATATAAGTCTACCTCTTTCACGATATTATCAAGTAAGTGCTTCTCAAGGTAGGAAGGTACACCGTGTCCCAAATGTCCATCATAAATGGCAAACAAACCAAGCTCGTGGTCATCTATCTGTTGAAACCTAGCTACGTGATAATCCTCCATTGGATGATTAGCTTTCCCCTTGACTAGGTTGAAACCATACTTGATTTCACCTTGGTGGCTTTTTCCTCTCCCAGAGCCATATGACGGCTGCCCTCCTATTAACTACATAAGAAATATCCTTACACTAAAAAATAAGAACTATATCCGTCCCTAAATGAATGTCCAACAGAATTTAAACTTTGCTCTTGATTAGGAGCAGATTATATATTTTTTTGGACATTCATTTTTGGGACGGAGGGACGAGTACAAGAAATAAAGTAAAGAAATTTATCATAAAGATCTAGCAAAGAAGCAACTGCCTATGAGTCAAACAATTGTATGATCCCTGGAAATTCAATTTGATAAACTGGTAAAAGAAATTCATCCTTCTAGTAAAACCCCAACAGAATTAATCCAACCCAACATACCACCTATTCACTAATAAACTCAAACATGGCTACAAGACCAAGCCCATAAAATCAGACAAAGCAATATCTATAAAATTCATGATTCAAATTGAATAGGAGTATCAGGTAAATCATTTACCTATAAATTAAGGAATCAAAGACAAGCAAAGTATAGAAAATACCTTAACACAGATATCATTAAAACGCCTTAATTTGTCCATCAAAATTTCTGTCAAAAAATAAGCTAAAAACTTCACTTTTTCAGCATCCACCACTTTCCCAGCTCTATGATTATAACTCCAACCAAAAAACCCACTTCAATTTAGAAGCTAAACAACAAAAATAATCAACAGTTATAAAAACTCAATAATTGAAAAACCTAAAACCCACAAAATTCAAGGAAAATCAAAATCGGTTGATTGGGAATATCAAATCATTCCATTTCAATCATTGAAGATTAAAATGAAAGTTATCATTGGGATAATCTTACAAGCGAGATTTGATTTCAAGAAAAAAATAATATGAGAGAGAATATAAACAAAAATGCAATAATTTGCAAGGAAGAAAGGAATTCAAGAAAAGAGAAACCCTTTAACACCCTTTTCACCAGTAAAGCGTATTCAGAAAAATTAATAAGAATATTATTATACATAAGAAAGATGTGAGAGGAAACTGTGAGAAAACGACTCTGTTTTTTCTTTCCGTAGACTTTCATGTCTTTGAGTGAAGTCTTGGGTAACAGAAAAAGGGACGGGTGCCGTGAGTTTGGCGCTATTTAGTGTACTGTTTTTTTTTTTTTTTTTTTTTTTTTTGAGTTTATTGCAAAATTGGCATGCGTAATTTCAGTTTTTATCAATTTGACTTGCAAACTTTGGAAACATCAAATGTGTGTTGCCTACTTAATGTTTTAAAAATTTTGATACAATTTTTTTTAACACCCGTTAAAAACATAACGGGCATAACAAACATTAACAAAATGGATCATATGTTGTCATGTGAGGGGTAATTTTATCATTTAACTAAACAATATAAAGGCATAAACAGTTATTAAACCTTGAATTTAACGTAAGTCGTCTTCTTTATATTGCCACCACTACTGCCACCTGTTTGCACCCGAGAAAGATTACCCGCTCGCCTTTTTGATTTGAGAGTCGCCACCAAGTTGTTGAACGGAACACGGACCGTGAGATTCTTGAGTTCGGGTGTTAAGTTATGGATTGGGAAGGTCAAGGAGCACCCAATCCACCCAATCTAGGATTGGTCTTGCTTAGATGTTTTTAATCAAATAAAGCCAATAATTAATTTCTTAATTATTGGAATGTCGGATCATGTGCTTTGAGACCATCTCCATGGATTGGAGAGGCTCTAGGCTGATCCTTTTGATGGGATTACACTACTCTAAAACAAATAATGAGATGAGAAGTAGAGATTAAAAGCGTAGGAGTTTACCTAAAGCGTTCTTGAGATTCCAATTGATGGCCTTGACTAAGGCCTTGATGATCCAAGAGTTTTGTGATGTTTGTGGCTTGAAAAGATGGGTTTTTGATGATGTTTTGGTGTGAGGGAGGAATAAAAACAGGATTCTTTGGAGAATGACTGACTAGAGAGTTGTTAACCTCTATTAGGATGACTAGAGACATTAACTAGCATTAGGAGAGTCTAGGGTTAAAAGACTCTTTATTTATAGGTTTAGATTGCTTAGGAACCAAGCCAAGGAGGTGGAGAGGTTTAATTGGGTAAGGAAATCAGTAGGAAATCACCTAGGAAGCTTCCTATTAGATATTCCCCGGATTAGGAGAGATTTGGTGAAGAAAGAGGTCGAAACGGAGAAGGAAACTGCAAAATACACGAATCTGGAGGAGATCCCTCGTACAAGAGATCGATCCCTCGTACAAGAGATCTCCTTTAAGGTGCAGATTTACAGTTTTGCCCTCCTCAGCTGTTCCGTTTGTCAGTTAAGCCCAGAACTATCAGAGTCAGTTAGAAACTTAATAAAATATGACGAAACTGACGAGCTTTCATCAAAACACGAAGGAGAGACACGAGATTAGTGTAATCATAAATTTGAGTTCAAAATGGGGTGTCTACAGAGCCCCTCGGTGACAATACTTATGGAAGAAGTAACGTCATCGATAGAAAGACACTATTTAGAACTTTGGGTATGGTCGTGCTGTAAAGCTGCCTACGTATTCCTCGGAAGGAAATCAGAACAAACGTAGTTCGACTCTGAAAACACGGAAAAACGGTTGCTTGAGCTATTTTGAAAATCATTTTGAAAACAATATTGCAGTAGGTAAAGTTTAGAGCTTAGAGAGTTACCCATACTGAGGAATCAATGTCCTTGACCCAATTTTGAATATACCTTCTGTTGCTGATGGAGCATCGTGGTTGACGGTAGTTGTTGGGGAATATCCTATTCAATGCGCCTACATTAAAAGAACTGGATATTATCCTCTTTCAATGGCCGAAGCTGATCGAGAGTACTGATCCCTAGATGTTCTCTTCCAATGGCTGCTGCTGATCGAAAGTACTGAACATGTCCTCTTCCAATTCCTCATTGAAAGTACTGGACGGTTTTGATGTAGATTTTCTGAATGTCCTCGATCAATCAGTTCGTGGAGCTGATTGAGGGTGCTGGACATTATCCTCTTCCAATGGTCGTAGCCGATTGCAAGTACTGGATGCAGAATCTCTTTGATTTGGTGTAGACTTGTAGACTTCTGAATATCCTCGATCAATCAGTTCATGGAGCTGATTGAAGGTACTGGATATTATCCTCTCTCAATGCTCTTACATTGAGAGTACTGGATGCAGAATCTCTTGATGCCGGTTCCGGACTTCGCTGAAGTTGATGTTGAGTTTTCAGAATATCCTGATCAATCAGTTCATGGAGCTAATTGAGGGTGCTGGATATTATCCTCTTTCAATGCTCCTACAATGAAAGTACTGGATGCTGAATTTTTTGTGACTGAATTCTCTGCGGGGATCATCTGATCGCTGTTGGATTTCCTCTCTCTCTTTTTTTTTTTTTTTTTTTTTTTTTGAGTATGAATTGGGTTTTTTGCGTACCTGTTCATTCAACAAGTAGAACCTATTGTAGCAAGCAATTTAGCTTTGATTTTAGTTTGTAATTAGACCATGCGGCGGTGATAAATTTATGTGCATGCTTGGCCGGTCAACCTTGGTGTAAGTAGTGTGAATAGCATGGATTCGCGATGGGATGTTTATTGGTGATGAAATGTATGTGTTGATTTATGTGTGTGTGCGGGGACAAGTGTTTGACAAGTTGGGATCTAATCAGATTCTCTGCAGAGGTGATGTGCTACGGAGTTTCTTTGATGGTTGTCTCATGTGAGACTCGTTTGCCTTGTGCAAGATGATCCGTCCAGATCGTTCCTTTAGTCATGTTGTGTCAAGGGAGACAACTATTTGTCTGACAACCATTGATGCGCAAGCTCTAAGTAAGCCAGACGTACTTTTGAATCACTCTAGATTTCCATGTTCGAAAGTCTCCGGCGAAGGTGATGAGAAACATTATCTATTCCCCCAAGTTTATCTCATGCTTTGGTCTAAGTCAAGCCCCAAGAATCTTGCATGTTGTAGATGACTTCGTGAACAGGCTTATGAGGCTGTTTGATTTGAAAAGAGTGATCTCCCGCTTAATTGATTTGAGGGAGGTTGAAGAAGAGATGATTTGAAGAATGCTCTCCCTATATTTTTTTTGTGACGCACCCTGATTTTTGCCTAGACCGCCCTTTCGGGTTTTCAATCTAGCGGGCATCTCTTTTGCATCTCTTTTTATTATTTTTTATCTCTTTTTTTTTTTGACAGAGTATGTACTCGAAGATGACTCAGAGAAGTGAGTAGTTTTGTCTCTTATTGGGGGGAGAGACATGCGAGATTTTTGGGTTTGGATGTATTAGGCATTTTAGCTATCGACTTGGCTTTCGGGAAGTTGTTCCAAGCATCGACTCGGTGAGGATAACGCACTTTGTAATGAATGTTAGAGGCGAAGAGGATAGCCCCTAGTGCGGATTTACTTTGACGAGTTCGTACATCTTGAATAGGAATTGGAAGTGGACGGAAAGAATAAAAAGCCCCTAGTGTAAGTACCCTAATCTGAAATTGACTAACTTAGAGGAACTCTTCGCACCATTCAGGGATAAACTGATAGGCTGGGACCTCACTAAGATAAACCTAAAATTCCAGGACTGCTCTGGAATTAAACTTGGAAAAATCCAGAAGCTTGACAGGTTGAGCCGTACGGATGGTTTGGACGCGGGAGAGCCCTAGCCGTACGGCTACTATGGGTACCCTCAGTCCTTATGAATTGAGACCCTTGCTGATCATTTCAGGGTGGAGAAAATTGTTTGAGAGAGCCAAAGCTCTGCAGAAATCATATCAGAATAGAGTGATCACCACATTTGAGTGAAAAGATAGAAAGAAGATAGGTCCAAACCAAAATTGGTGAGGCCTCCTTCTCCCCATCTTCTCTTCATCTCCATATTACATCTTTGCCTCTTGTTAAATATTATACACTTGGAACCAAGCCTTGAAATCCATGGTGCCCTTCATGTTCTATGCATGATGATGGGTTACAAACAATAGGATAGCCTAAGGCTTGTTATGATTTATGCATCTTTAATATGTTGTCTTTACATTTATGCACCTTTACATTATGTCTTTAAATTTGTGTCATTTACTTTAAAGTCTTTGCATTTATGTTGAATAAATGAGGGAATGATCAAGTTTGGGGTGATAAAGTTGCAATCTTTATCATCCAAACCATGAGTCAACCCCAAAATGTCCCTTTGATGATAAAGATTCAATCTTTATCCATCAAGGGTTGATTTTGGATGTCCCAATTCCCTTCGTTGGAAGAATCATCCATTTGGGTGTTAAAGTTTCCATCTTTAATCACCCAAATGGTGATCTTGGCTCAAAAATGCATGACCATCACCTTTTCTCAATTATTCCCCAATGATTGTATTGATCACACCCAAAATCCTTATTTTGGTGTTTAATATAGTGATCAATGTCATAGGGATGATTTAATTAATGTTTTGTTACAAGAAATAACTGGAAATGATCAAACAGTCCAGTTTCCAGCAGAATGCTCTGTTTCTACCTGGAACTGGACTGATTCATGGGAATCAAATAAAATTCCCAGGAATACCCTTCATAGCCGTACGGCTACTTTGTCCAGGGGCACATTTCCAGTCTAGTCCCCTTTTAATCAGAATATTTACAAAATAACCCTTTCTGTCAATATTTAACTGTTTTCCATTAAAGTTAGTTCCTCCTCTTTCATGAACACACACACAACACACACACACACACACACACGCACAATTTTAACAAATTTTAGGGAGACTCGGTTTCTTCCGAGGCGCTTTGGGTGAACTACCAGTTGAGTCCTTCCCAAAGCGTAACCTGACCTCCGAATCCTTTGTCTCTAACCATATTTCGTTAAGTTTGGGTTTAAAATTAAATAACGTGGCGACTCCGTTGAACGTTGATAAGATCCCGTGTTTGATTCTCGAAGGAACCGTTCGTTTTTCCCGCGGGTATCTCACAATGGCGACTCCGCTGGGGAATAGTTTGTTCTCGAACTTCTTTTTAGAAGATTCGGGGGCATTCTTGTGTCGGTCAAACTCCGTCCCCGTTTGTTGACTTTGTGTGTGTTTTATGTTTCTGTTTTGATTTTAAAGGAATGAAACTGTTCTGGAAAAACATTGAACTAGGGCTAGATGATCAGAAGCTGAAAATTTGCAAAAAATAATGGAACTCCATCCCTAGCCGTACGGCTGTTTTGCCGAGCCCACGGAATGTTTCAAACTAACAATTTTGTGCAGGGCAGAACATTCTGATAGTCCCCTGCTTCTTCTTGTCCAGGTTCCAATTTACAGCCTCTACTTGTGCACTTTTACCTTCTTTTTCTTAGCCAAAATGGATTTTCAAAGCTTGGTTATGCACAAATTTTTGGACATATAATTGGGTTTTCAAAGCCTCATTGTGCATAACCCTTTTCATAAAAATTTTAGTCTTCAAATTCTTCTTGTTTGTGCACAATCTTTTCTACAAATGACTTTCAAAAGGTTGTTTCTTCTTACAAAATTTTTGTTTCAAAAACCTTTGGTTGTGCATAACCTTTTCATCTACAAATTTTGATTCTTGCTTGTTAATATGTTTGTTTACTTGCTTGTGCAAAATACTTGTCCATATTACTTGTTCATCATACTTGTTCATACAATTGTTCATACATTGCTCATGACATTAAAACGGACCGAAAATTTCTATTTTGACTCAAAAAAGAACATAGAAGGCTTCACACAACGCGCACTTGACCTTGTGCATGTTCCAAAAACCCTTTAAACCCGGGATGGATGCCACGATGCAGCTTGAGTGGTGCTCTTATGCCCTTCTCGCGCGCACGGGTCCATTCCACCTCTCCTTCCGAGCCGAGTCAACCACTCTTGTCCGTGACACACAAATACCGTGACTGGTTGGGGTTTTTTCTAGCTCACGGTCCCTAATACGTGTCCAAAGTTAATTATGGCCAAGTTAACGCGCCCGAGTTACAACTCCTTATGAAAGCAAGCGTGACCAAGGTCATCTTTGACCCGGGTCTTTGACTTGTGCGTTAATGTTAACCATAATTAACCGAAGTCATGTATTAAGGATAGGGTGACACCATATCATTAAGCCCTAATGTTTGATTTATCCTATTCATCCTTAAGCCCAAAGTTAAGGTCCAAGATCCCTCATTAAAATGAGGTCATGCCGGAATTTCGTTGAAGCGTTAAGTCAATCTTAACCTTGACCGGGGCTTAATTATGATAAGAATGGCCCACGTATTGGAACTTTGTGATGCACTAGACCGTAGGTTTGGTTCTTTAGGTCGGTGGAAGCCACATGCCCTATAGGACCCTTGCTCGGGATAGTCCGTCCTTGGGAGCGTGCAATACAGGTGAAAAACGAGGGTCTATAGATGTAGTGATGGGCTCCACTGATCCAGGGTTTAGAATAGTTGCGAAAAAGAAGAAGAATCTTTTCCAACCATCTAGGAATAGAAAGGTGTTTTAAGTAAACTTGAACAGATAATTAATTGCACCTTGCATGAATTTGCTCCGTTTTTTGCTTCTTGTCTTTGACACATTGCATTCCTTCGCTAACAAGCGTCATTTCGTTAAGTATTCGGATGGATCCCCGTTATCCTCCAAAATTAAATCCCTAGGAATAGTCCCCTAGAATGTCAGGGACAGATCCCCGTTATCCTCCAAAACCTCTGAGAAGTCAGTCAAGTCCTTGGACGGATACCTGTTATCCTCCAAAATTCCCGTGAAATCCCTAGAATAGTCCCCTAGAAACCCGTTAAGTCCTTAGAAGACCTCCGATGCACCCGTCAGTTTGGATGGATCCCCATTATCCTCCAAGACCCCAACATAGTCTCTTAGGAACTCGTTAAATCCTTGGAAATCTCCGAGACACCCGCCAATTTTTTGGTTGGATCCTCGTTATCCGCCAAGACCTCCGTTAAACCCCTAGGCTTTGTCCCCTAGGTCCCCGTTAAGATTCCTGTTGGAACCCTAGGCGTTGTCCCCTAGGTCCCCATTAATATTCCCGTTAAACCCCTAAGCGTTGTCCCCTAGGTCCCCGCGAAGACCCCCGTGAAATCCCTAGGAATAGTCCCCTAGGAAGTCAGTCAAGTCTTGGGGGATCCCCATTATCCTCCAAGAAGTCAGTCATGTTCGTCTTTTCCTCTTATAATTCTAAACCCGTTCGAACTACGGTGACCTGAGCCTCTCATCGCGCGGGACCCTCTCCCTCGTGGTGAGGGGAACGTAGGCAACTTCGGCCTGGTCAAATATCCCAAATAGAGACACGTGTGTCTTTGGCTCAAGCAGTCATCCAATTTTTTACCTGAGTCTAAACTACCCTTTTTCTGCCGCAGCAAGAATGAAGTGGAAAAGAGCACCGTGTCACCGCCTGTTCACCATCGAGTCTGATAGTTCCTCAGTCACTACAACTCCTCCACTCCGGTACCTTGGGATGACCAGCTCAGAAGAAAGTAGTTGGGGAAGTGATACCGCAGATGATCAGGACAGTCCAACCAAGAAAGAGTTGCTCCAAGCTTTAGAAGCCTCCAGGCTCGGGAAGAGATTACCAGGAAAACCATGAGAAAGCACGGGACCGATTTGTCGAGTCGATGAGACAGAAAGGTGTTAAGGTTTTGTTTCAGATTGATGGGTCCTTCATTGAGGTTGCTGACCATGAGGAAGAGGTCGAAATCGCCCAACCTCCGAATTAAAACAAACTCCGCCCTTTAAATCTTGCGAAAACACCAAATCCCCCCATTCTCTATCTCAACATACCGTCACTCAAGCTCCCTACACTTTGCCTCACCCCAGATCTAACATTCCCTATGGGTTACCTCCCGTAAATCCCCAAATATAATACACTCAAAACACCCATGTCTCACCATTCACATCGATCATGCCTCAACCATCACTCCCACGATATCTTCCTAATTATACTCTTTTCAGTTCGAGATCGCCAATCAAATCCAAGGACTCAGTCACCATATGTGGATACTCGATCAACCATTGGATTATACGAAGACCCGTATCATTTCTACAGTCCGAGACCTTTTGGACCACAAGCTCATTGCATGCCTCCGATGTACATTCCTGTGAGCAACCGAGGTATGAGTATGCCTACAACCACGCACTTCCCCGAAATCTTCATGTTGCATCACAGCCAGGTAAGTTATTGGGAAAGAGAAAGAAAATGGAACCCCTTGCCTCGAGCGCGGTAATTCTCATCACCACCGCGTTTCAGTCAAAGATAAAGGAAACTCCAAACGCCAACCCAAGCCCCATTTCATAAGGTTCGAAGATTTCGGAATGCCCATAAGCAAGGTATTTGAGAGATTGGTTAAGCAAGGCCTCGCAAAGCCCTCTTGTTAATTACCAACCCAGGAACCCCGAGAAACACTTTGACAAGAGTAAGAGATGTGCCTTTCACAATTATCACGGACACAACACCGATGAGTGCTCTGTTGTAAAATGCGTCATTCTGGATTTGATTAAGAAGGGAAATCTTGAATGCCCCCCCGCCCCCGATACAACCAATGACACGAGTATCAACATGCTTGAGTTCGCAGAATCTAATCCCATGGCCTCCCCGATGGTAAATAAATGGAGGAGTGATATCTGCCCCAAGGAAAAGGAGCACGTGATTGACAAAGTTGTCAATCCAAAGTGGGAAAGCCAGTCTTGGAAAAGTGGACCAAATCATGTCCAAGATGGTGGTTCCTAAAATCAGCAAAGCCGAAGGATCAGGGGCAAAAAAATGTCTGAAGGGCTAAATGCCCGGGGTTGGGAAAATTGATGGTGCTGTGGTTGCCGTAACAAAAGGATGAAGTTCGAAGCCCCTTCCATCGGCCTCCCCTTAGGAAAAGTCAAAATCCCTTGTTAGAATGTGTGATAAGCCTTTAGGAAAAGTCAGTTAAGGTGTCCGCTAGGTTTAGTTGGAGTCTTGACTCACAAGTTGATGCATGTGGTGACCATTTTGAATCCATTGTCAGTTTTCTTATATAAAGATTATTATTGTCATTATTACCTTGTAAAAAAAATGTGTGTGAGTCTTTCACTCAAAACAAAAGTGTGTCTTCAAAAAATAAAAAAAAATAAAAAAAGATTTTAATAAAATAAAAGATCAAGTTTTTCCTAAAAAGCTAATCCGATAATGAAGCATTTTTCTCAAATCATGGTTATAATTCACCTTGAGGTTTAATATGCTAAAAGTCCTTCGCAGTTCTGTCCATTGGAAACATTGACCAAGGAGCCCACATCTGATTGGCGTCCGAGACAACCGTCCACATGAGCAATGAGATCAAACAATTGGGATACCGTCTACAAGAAGAAGCCCGAGCTTCGGAAGGCCAAAGGCGGTTACATCAAAGGGAAACCTGTACCTTCGTCGAGTGCCACACACGAAGGCTACGCACCTTGAAAGGAAATAACCAAAAGGAGATGGCCAAAGCAAACTCCCCACTCATGAACAGACAAATCCAGAAATTACAATGCCAAGCCAAATGGAGACCTCGCGACACTTTCCGACGACATGGAACCCGAGTTTCCCCGTGGAAGACATGGAATATGCGGCCGACAACCCTCCAACAATGTTGGAAGAAAACGGATCATCATACTTCATAGGAGCCCATCCCTAAAAAAAAAATAGTCTTCCAGCTTCGTAGGATCTAGATTCTCACCAAAAGTCCGTCCCAGACTGTGTCTTTTTATTTTACCAAGATCCGTACTTGGACATGTATGTACAAAGTTATCTAAATAAAAGAGTCATTTTCATTCCTTCCTCTCTAGACTTTGAGACATTTTTTTGCATATACATTTACTCTTGAAATTGTCTTGCTTGTTATTATCAATTGACTGCTACGTCCCTAAAATGATGAATTGACTTCTAAGCATACTAGTCAATGACGACTCATAAGGACGAATGGACCTAACGCGAATGAAAAATGCTAATGCAAACAATTAATCTTGATATGGATGAATGTTGTGATCAATTGGCATGAAGAAACCATTAATGGCATGTCTTCCCTCATACACTTCCCCGATACACAACCCGATACACCTTCCTATGCAAATTCTTGATGCGCATCAAAGGCATCCCAAGACAATGAAAAGGCAAGGATGTGTGCTCAACCACCAAGGTTCAACCGTGACCGCACGGTGCGCAACCAAGCATAGGACTTCCCGGATCTTCAAAGTCAAAGCAAGAAGTGACAGACGTTCCACCAAGAGGGCTACAAATGAGCCAATGTCCAAGATAGCAGGTTGGGGAATAATGTTTCCTTTCTCACTCAAAAAAAAAAAAAAGAAAAAAAATGAAATGAGAAGAGGGAAAGGAAATGAATGTATGGAAAGAAAGAAAGGAAATGAATATATGCGACGAGGAAAGTCTGCCTAAAAAAACTCACCAAGTTCACCGAAAAAATCCATCTCAAGGGGTCACAGAAGAGGAAGTCCATCTCAAAAGGCAACCAATGAAGGGATCCACCTCAAAGGGCTCGTTCATTTCAAAATAGCTCACACCAAAGAGGGTTCACCCTAAAAGGTCCATCCCAAGGTGTTCATCACAGAGCAAAGTGATCTACAGCAAAAGAGCAATAACATCCTCCGAGACAACATCAAAAGAAAGTCAACTTCAGCAAAAGACGGCACAAACGCTAAACTACGGCGCGACCTGAGCTCCTCAAACTGAGGTGAACGTAGGCAACCTTCGGGTCCGTCATAACACGAAACAAAACCATCAAACCTTGGTCCCATCAATGACCAACTCCCCTAAACACATTCTCCTCCTGATATTGCCATTGATCGAATCT
>JAOWBW010000743.1:143734-251734 GCA_026119855.1 Campanula takesimana
TGAATCTGAACGGCGGCATTGGGAGCGGTGGCTTTTGACAGCGGCGGATTTTGGTGGGCGGAGAAGGGTTGGTTAAGAAAGGAGGCGGTGGGGTAGGAATGGCCATGAAGGGTTTCTGGAATGGGTGGGATTCTTGGGGAGTGACGAGAGAGAGAGAGAGAGAGTGAGAGAGAGAGAGGGAGATGATGAAGGGGTTAATTTTCTTTTATTTTTCTCCCCTCTCCCCTCATTTTTATTAATATGTCATTTAATAAGATTTTAATTTTTTTTTTTGAAGCATGCTATAATGTTTTTTTTAATAATGTTATTTATTTGATTTTTGTATATAATAATTTATAATATAATGATTTATTTAATTTATTTATATAATATTCCATAATGTAATTATTTGTTTATAAAAATATCTATTTTATCATATACTATTTTAAATTTTAACCCCCTAAACTTGGAAATTTTCATCAAGCCCCTTAATAAGTAATACCATTTTCAATTTAACCAATTCGTCGATCATGTGCAGGGCACATGAGCACTTAATAGAAATTCTAACGAATTTCGTCAAAAAACTTTGAATTGATCAAAAATTTACATTCTGAGCCCTGGTTTACCAAAACAAGGTTTAGGCCCCGCTTGGGGAACACCCTATGTAGTTCAGGCCCTAAATTATAATTAACCCATTTTTTTAGGAGGTGGTCTCTTGTGAGAACACCTAGATCCGTCTCATAGAAGAGACGGGTCGACCCATGATCCGTGTACAACATTCTCCGCGAAGCGTAGGATCCCAACCCATGCTCCACTCAAAATCTGCCATGTGGCAACGACTCATTGGCCCAAAAAAAAATCCCATGAGAAAAAAAAAAACGTTTTTTTTTTTTTTTTTTACTGTTTTTTTCGTTTGCCAAAAGTAATACTTAGTACAACTAAATGTAACAACTGTGTTACTTATAAAGTAACATTGTTTATAAGTAAACGTAACACTAGTTTTACAAAAAAAAAAAAAAAATAGCTCATTTTACTCATCTTTCAATTGTAATACTAACTATAAATACGTGTAACACTAACAATAACTAAATGTAATTATCGTTATACTGAAATGCAATAGTGGTTTTTCCAGAATATTTTTTATTTTTTGAGTATTTTGATTTTATTTTTTAAAAGAAAGTAACATTTGAAAAATAACAACTTATATACATGAATGTAATTATTTGTACAAGTAAATGTAACACTTTAGTAGATGAAATTGTAACACATTTCTATAGATAATGTAATACTTTTACATGTATCATGATAAATTAAATCCATTGTAACTTATTATTTGAAAACATATAGATATACTATTATACAAGCAAATATAATTGTTTTACAATGTTATTATACAAGTAAAATGTAACATTCGTTTATAAAAATTGTTACTTTCTTATTTTTACAATGTTACTAACATAAGTGTTTTTAGTTCTAAAGTGTAAATAATTGAATTATTACTTTTCTATACATATGTGTTACAATTATGTATAATTGTTACATATAAGTAACACGTTTGTTACATTTTTGTTGTAATAAGTATTACTTTTGGCAAACGAAGAAAACATAAAAAAAAACACTGTTACTTTTCTGTATATATGTATTACTTTTATGTATACAAATTGTTACATATAAGTAACATGTTTGATATATTTAGTTATAGTAACTATTACTTTTGACAAATCAAAAAAAAAAACAAAAAAAATAATAATATAAAAAAAAAAAAATTGGGCATGTGCGTCATGGATCCGGGTCATGGGTAAAAAAATGACCTGTCTCTTCTATGAGACAGGTCATGATGTTCTCATACAAGTTTTTGTCTTTTTTAGTGCATTTTCTTCGTATTCTTATTTTCAAAATTGGAATAGGTGTGCATCATGTTAGAAACATTTACCTTAAAAAAGGCTTCCAAACCTACCAAATTTACAATTGTACATAGAGGTACCTAAAAACTATGTTATATAATATTAGTATTTATGTAAGACACTGAAATTAAATGCGCTTTAAAATATAGCATACCAGTGTATCTTGATTGGGTATTAATTTCTAGGTGACTTTCCAAATAATTGCAAATAGGCCTGTAAATGAGCCGAGTCGAGCTTTGGGGTGTCGAGCTCGAGCTCGTTTAAAACTTATCGAGCTCGAGCTTTTATCGATTCGAATCGAGCTCGCGAGCTGCTCGCGAACAACTCGAGTCGATATCGAACTCGAGTTTTAACGAGCCGAGCTCGAGCTTAGACATTTTTTTAAGAAATATATGGTCTTAACGAGCTTATCGAGCCGAATTCGAGCTTATCGAGCCGAGTTCGAGCCGTTCAAAAACAAAAATTCAATTTTAATGAGCTTATCGAGCCGAACTCGAGCTTTTAACGAGCTAAACGAGCCGAACACGGTCATCTCGATAACAAAAACGAGCTTGACAATCGGTTCGAGCTCGACTCGAGCTACACCTCGAGCTCACTCAAGCTCGAGCTTTCACGAGTTGAGCCCGAGCCGAGCTCGAGCTCGAGCCAGCTCGGTTCGTATAACAGCCCTAACTGCAAACATTCCCATAAACTAAAATATGCATATGTTGTAGCATCAACAACTTTTACAACCACGTGATTTCTATTAGGTACATAAAAAGAAAATTTAATAGTAAATATATCTATTTAATTAGATAAATCGTATAACTTAAAACTTGTGAAACTTAAAGTTAGATGAAAAGAGAATAAGATCAATGTAATGTACCTTATAACTTAGTTGAAGCTTTAGAATTGCAACGCATACAAAAATATATTCCATTCACTTTAATTACTTTTTGAGCACAATGATTACAAGATACATAATACCAAGCCACATTATGATCATACAGAAACTCCAAAACTTGCCTCCTTATGTAAAAAACAAATGAATACACATATAGTCACATTGTTACTATGAGAAAATGTAAAAAATTATGAAATAAATTTTATGTGGACTTGTGTAGTAGACGTAAGTTGAGCTAATGTTGTTAAATGACCCATTTCAAAATATTCTATTTCTTCAAAATTGTCATGAGCCATGACTCAACTTCAATCGTTCTTCAAATTCTTACAACAAAAACTTTGATCCTCAAACCTATTTATATAACTATATGAGTATAGACTCCATGCAAGTGATTAACATAATAAATATATTCATTTTTACAATTGTGTTGTTTGAGAATATTAGTTTTTTTTTTCAGATTTGGTGTAAATTAAAGAGAATGTTAACTGTTAAGTACAAAATGACAAAAATTGAGTCTGTCTCCATTTGCTAATCTTCCATCTGTTTTTTTACACTTCCAATAAAGTGAGTAATCTGTTTTTCTGCCCCTCGTACTATGGCCCCAACATCAATTTGACACTCGTACTGCTGAAACACTAAATGTATGATGCGTACTATGGTTTTATTAACAAAATTAACCAATTTACTATTCAGTTGTTAACTTTTTCTAACACACGTTATTTTTTCTAACGAGCATTAATTTATTTTAACGAATGTTAATAATTTAACGGAAACATATAGACCTTTTTAATTTACCTAAATGACAGAACTACCCCTAAGACCCAAACAAAACCCACCCTCCCCTCCCTCCCCCGCACACAACGCACACACACACTTTCTCTCTCTACCTTCCCCACTTCCGGCAACCCCTCCCCACCTCCGGGACACCACCACTCCTTTAACCACCCTTGCAACCTGCCACCTCCACTCACGCACCCGACATCTCCGTCCATGCAGCCCCCACCATCTGCACCGCCGACATCAACACTTCTAAAATCAAACTCCAGATTTAGTGTTTAATTTCCAAAATCAAACTCCAAATTCATTTCCCAAATCAAACCACACCAAGTTTGATCTCCAAAATCAAAACATCAAATTTATTTCCAAAATCAAAAACAAATTTCTAAAATACAACTCAAATTGATTTCCAAAATCTGGGTGAAATCAAAACATCAAATTTATTCCAAAGCAAATTTCTAAAATACAACTCAAATTGTTTTCCAAAATCAAACCCAGATTTTTGAAATCAAAGAACCCCACACGCTGCACACATGCACAGTCCAACTTTCATTTAGGCTTGAAAACCCAAAATTGAATTGTCAATCAAATTAAGAGATGGAGCGGGGGAGGAAATGGGTTAAGGTTTGAATGAATAGAGAGATTCAGGGTGTAGAAGAAATCAATAGAATGATTCTGAAATTCGTGAGTTTTGTGGTTGCAATTGCAAGCAACTCAATTTCTCTCATTCTTTGAAGTTTTGAACCCCAGGTCCGATTTCTACACTGAGACGTGAGAGAGGGGGTAGGAATAGGATGAAGGGGATGGTGGAGGGGAGGAATGGGCAGGAGAGGGGAAGAAAGAGAAGAGGGTGGAGTGCGGGAGTTGGCCCGGAGAGAAAAGAGAAGAGGTGGGGGAGGGTTGAACGGAGATGGGGTAAGGGTGGCCGGTGATGAGAAGGAGCAGATCTGCAAGGTCGTCGGGGTTAGGGATTGGTGGTGTCGCGGAGGTGGGAGGGGTTGCCGGGAGTGGGAAGGTAGAGAGAGAAAGTGTGTGTGTTGTGTGCGGGGAGGGAGGGGAGGGTGGGTTTTGTTTGGGTCTTAGGGGTAGTTCTGTCATTTAGATAAATTAAAAAGGTCTATATGTTTCCGTTAAATTATTAACATTTGTTAAAATAAATTAATGCTCGTTAGAAAAAATAACGTGTGTTAGAAAAAGTTAACAACTGAATAGTAAATTGGTTAATTTTGTTAATAAAACCATATAGTACGCATCATACATTTAGTGTTTCAGCAGTACGAGTGTCAAATTGATGTTGGGGCCATAGTACGAGGGGCAGAAAAGCAGATTACTCCCAATAAAGAATTTATTATTTACTTAAAATAATAACTTTAAACTACACAAGTACTAACTCTGTACAAATAGTAAATACATGAATGCATTTAAACAAAATGGTCAACTCATACACTTAGGTAGTGTTTGATGTGTTAAGTGATGCTTAATGGATTGTAAGATATAATTTGGAGGTAAGGTGCCTTGATAACATTGAGCTCTACATGTTGAAAGTTCCATGATGCTCTTATTGGTTAAGCAATGATTTTGATTCTTAATCATTAAGAGCCTCACGTAACCTCCAACATCTATACCTCAATGTCATCAAAGGCACCCTACCTCCAAAATATACCTTGCAATCTATTAAACATTAAGCATCAAGTGCTTAATACATCAAACACCACCTTATTATTTTCCCATCCGTTTTCTGTTTTGTTTAATCAAATGAATGCCATTGCATCAACCAATGCAATTTATAGTGAACATAACATTTGTTCTCCATGCAAGTAAAATAACATACACGTGTTCTTGTAAGAAAGATGATATAATGAAAAAAAAACATTAATAAATGACAAAAACTTGTGTGAGAACACTCCAACCCGTCTCATGGGTGAGACGGGTCATTTTTTTGACCCATTACCCGACCCACAACCCTGCTCCAGGACCCATGGGGGACCCTGCCACGTGGCAGCCCCTCATTGGCCCCAAAAAAAAAAAAAATTAATTTTTTTTTTTTTTTTTCTTTTTTGCTTTTTTTTAAATTTTTATATTTTTTTTTTTTTTTTTTTTTGGTTTGTGAAAAGTAATAGTTACCATCTCTTAAAGTAATAGTGTTATTCCTATGTTTTCTTCGTTTGCCAAAAGTAATACTTATTATAACTAAAATGTAACAAACGTGTTTTTATATGTAATAGTATTTGTAAATAATTGTAATACATATGTATAGATATCTATTTGTTTTCAAACAATAAGTTACAATGGGGTCAAATTTATCATGATACATGTAAAAGTATTACATTATCTATAGAAATCTGTTACAATTTCGTCAATCAAAGTGTTACATTTATTTGTATAAACTTACTATTACATTCATATACATAAGTTATTACTTTTCAAATGGGTAAAAACGAGCTTTTGTTTTTTTAAAACAAGTATTATGTTTACTTATGAACAATGTTACTTTAAGAGATGGTAACTATTATTTTTTGCTAAACCACTGAAAAGCCGAAAAAAAAATATAAAAACTCAAAAAAAACCCAAAAATAAAAAAAAATAAAAAATTTCGGCCAATGGTGGGTTGCCACGTGACGGGTTCGGCCCATGGGTCATGGGGCGACCCGTCTCATGCATGAGACGGATCCCTTGTTCTCATGGGAGACCACCTCTTAATAAATATTTCGTCAAATAAGTTCGTAGTTGTCCTTATATATGTCTTCACTATCCTAAAAGCAATCTCTTCCCATACAAACTACTCATTTGCACGTTTACTCCCACCCCTAAAATCTAACTCAACTCTTTATTATTAGGAGTCATTATTTTACTTTGACTCATTTAGTCCACATAACACAATAGATATTTTCCTAAAGTCCCACACTCATCCAACATAACAATGTAAACCCCGACCTACCCTTAAACCCCAACAAATCCATCTCATTTCTCCTCTCATTCTCGTGTCACACACACATTCTCTCTCCTCTCTCTCTCTCTCCAAACCTTAGATCCTTCTTTCTTCTTCCTCCGGTTGCTAGCAGCTCTTTGCCTTTTTCATTTTCTCTGATGTATGTCAAGACTGAAGCCGGGATTATATCCTTTTCCGGCGATATCGTCTTGATTATTCTCCAGCATATACCTTCTTTTCCATTCACCAGCAACTCTCCGCCTTTTTCACATTCTCCAATGTCTGTCAAGACCGACATCGATGTCCTCTCATTTTTCGGCCATGTCGACCTGATTCTTCTTCACAACACACCTTCAGATATGTGTAGATCTGGCAAAATCCTCATAATGATATATTTGTGTGTGTGTGTGTGAAGAGAGAGAGAGAGAGAGAGTGTGTAGATGGAGAAAATCATTTTCAAAAACTCTCCAGATCTGATATTCTATTTTCTTCTTCTACATGATTTTGTAAATCTGGTGGTGTACTACCAAGTCTCCCTCATTTTTTTTTGTTAATTTTAGGCTGAAAATTGTACGAGAGATATGTCACAAAGCAATTTTGGTTGATTTTTGTTAATCTTATGGTTGAAAATTGTCTGAGAGATATGTCACGGGCATTTTTCGTTGATTTTCTGTTAATTTTTGCTAAAAATTGTTTGAGAGACATGTCACTATTTGGTTGATTTTCTGTTAATTTTGGCATGAAATAATGTTTAGGAGATATGTCACAGAGCTATTTTGATTGATTCCCCATTAATTTCGGGCGAAGATATGTTTGGCATGAAATTTGTATGAGAATTGACACATAGTGTCTGTGAGTTGTGTTTAAAAAAGAGTTGTGTCCCATAGTGTCTGAGATTGTGGCACAAAGCGCCAGGAATTTTGACGAAAAATATGGGTAGGGTTATTTTCGTACTAGGAATCCGTCCTAGCACAATTGCAAAAATCCTAACTCTTAATAAAGAAAAAAAATTAGGTTGAGGGGCCTCAGTGGAAATTCTCATAACAATAACAAAACAAAATACCCGTTTTATTTCAAGAGAATTAAGAAAAAATATAATATTATAATATCGTCAGTGTGGAAAGTGGAGACGCGATTAGTAAGTGGATACTTGTGCTGACAAGTGTGCTCATTATAAATTTCCCTTTAAGAAATTGATACTCTTGAATAGGACATTAATAAAGCTAAATTGGAGGAGTTTATTGCAGTTATTCCATGAGCCAACTAGAAGTTAGAACTAAAATAAATACAAGCCAAAATGTTTCTTTTGTTGACCGAAGAAGAGGAAAGCATGGGTTAACGATTCTTCATTGTAGGAGCCATTGACCAAAGAAAACCCCTTAATAACACCATTAGTACACCTAAACATTTGATTGATTTCTAAGCTAATAGTAGCCATTAGTGAATTTTAAGATAAAAGTTTTCCTTTAATTTATACTACTAGCTCAGAAATCAATCAAATGTTTAGCTGTAAATGTAATGGCGTTATTAAGAGGTTTTTTTTCCAGTAATAAAGCAGAGTTTTTTGTGTTCACTCATAGCGCCACATGGAATTATGACGTGAAATTTATGTGGCATTGCCTCATAGAATTAAGCATAATTTTGAAATAAGAAGATAGATACATTGTTCTAAAAGACGTCCGTCTAGGCCGCTTAGGCCCCGCCTAGGCGCTAGGCGTTCATGAAACGCCTAAGTCCCGCCTAGGATATTATAACTATTTCTGAATTCTCGGCCCCGCCTAAGTTCCGTCTAGACCCCGCCTAGGCGCTGCTGCGGCGCCTAGCGAACGCCTAGCGCTTTTTAGAACCTTGGATAGATATAACAAAGATGGATTCAAATTTAAATCATCTCTTTTTTATTAATTAGTAAATATATCGGTAAAAAGGCAAATCAAATATTACCATACAGGTTGTCGAAAAACACAATCTAATTAATTTTACACATTCCTACATTATATATTTTGAATTATCGTTATCTATACAATCTTTCAGATCTACTTCATACTACTATATGAAATGTTGAACACAAATTACATTATAATATCAATATTACATAAAATACACCAAAATTTTATTTGAAAGAGTAGGTTTTGGGGGAAACTGGTTTCTCCATAAGTTATAAAAAGTACACTTTTTAATATTAATTAGTATTACCCTTAAACCTTAAATCTTAAACCCTAAACCTTAAACCCTATAAAAACATGACTTTTTATAATTTATGGAGGAACTAGTTTCCCCCAAAATTTTCTGTATTTGAAAAACACGTTTTTCCTAATAATAGACATAAAATACCCATTCCGTCTAAAAATTACTTACTCGATTAAATTTGAACATTATAAATCACTCATTCATCTAAAAATTAATACAGTATTTTATCAATTTTCTTTTAAAATTTTCTCCAATAAATTAGTCACAAAATTTCTGTAAAAATTAGTTTCTCTTTAAATTATAAAAAAAATTATTTTTTAAATTATTAGTATTAAATATTCTCCAAATGCTTACGACAAGTATAAGTAGAAAAAAAAAACAAACTTTCCTAATAAATTAGTTTCCCGAAAAGAATAATGGAACCGTTATGGTAAGTAAGGGTAGACAGACTATAAAAAACTCAAGCACCTTCTCTACCGAGCTCATCGCACCTGGTCTGTCGTCGAGATCTCTCCCCCTCCGTCTATAGCAAGAAGCGGCTTCATCAGCATTTTGAAGGTCACAGAGCTCCCAATTGAATCTTTAACTGCTATACATCAATCCTTTTGTTCTTGATCTGTTCAAATTTCTCCCCCATTTCGATCAAATTTCTCTGTTTTCAATTGATCTGATTTGTATGCAATTCGATCTTCGCTTCTATGGGTTACATTTGTTGAATCTCGAATTGGGTTTGTGATATCTTTAATTCTTTGTCCATCACTAATCATTTATGATTTTAAGTATGAAGTAGGTTACTTGTTTGTTCAATTTTCCCAAATCTGATTGGATTTTTTTTTTTTTTTGGATAAATGTGTCCATTCTGGAATAGTCTCTTGTATTAGATCTTGTTTGGATTATGAGTTCTGTAGTATTGTTTGTCCATGTCTTATCTTTGATGATCTGTGATTTTAGGTACAAAATGCCTTTATTTATTTTTTTTATTTTTTAATTCTTTGTAGCGTTGTTTAATTGTCACCAACAGTTTGTTCATTTTGCTAATTCCATGTATTAGATCTTGTTGAATTTTGAATTTGGTGTTTTTTATGCCTTAACCCTTGGATTAAAACTAGCCGTTTGTGATACAAGTGTACATTATTTCATTTGTTTATTTTTTCATTTTAGATTGCAGGTACATATTTTATTTAGTTACTTACTTATTTTTGGGTTGCACTTTTTTGAAGTCTTCATCCTTCTTTTCTTTTGTTGAGATTTTTTTAAAGATATATACTCCTACCGTCCCAGCACAAGTGATACTTATTTCCCTTTCGGTTCATCCCAGCACAAGTGACACTGTCTAATATGGAAATGTTTTAATATATTTCTATTTAACTAACCCCACCATTTCACTCCGCTCATTCTCTCTCTTCATTTTCCACCACTCATTTTATTCAACCAACATCACTATTTACCCCACTCATTCTATCTATTCATTTTCTACCACACATATGCTACATTTTCTCAATCTCCGTGTCCCAAAATTTGGTGTCACTTGTGCCGGGACGGAGGGAGTATGTGTGTAGTAATTGTAGGATGATTGGAGTATGGTTTTCTCCATTTTGCTATTTTTGTGATTCAGATGTTGATAGTCTAAATTATCTCACATGTGATTTAGGAACAATGTTATACATATGGAGATCTAAAAAAAATTCTCATCTGGGAAGATAAGCAAGATGTGACAGAAACAAGAAGACATCTCGCATTTAGCATTAACAGAACCGGGACATTCTGATTTTCTGATTGATTAGTTGGTAGAAAGATGTCACAGTTTTTCTTTGTTGACTAGGTAGTAGCTTCACGTGTGACTGAATATGAAGTTACCTAATATTGTACGTTCTAGTGGCTCTCCAGGCTTAGGGTGTTTGTAGAATTCCATGATATTGGATTATTCGTTGTTCCTTTTCTTTTATATTAAGTTTTCAGCTCTTCTTGCTGGTGCACCTTTTCTTTTCTTTGATTTTTCCTCTAAGTTTATGTTGTTTGGGTGTGTTAAATCTTAATTTCAATTTCGGATCGGATGCAGACTGTTAAGTTAGAGACCATCTAAGGAGCTCATGGGGACTGTTATCGATGGTGCAAACAAGGTATCTACCGCTATCTTAAAGTTTATCTTGTTAGTTAAATTTATAACTTAAGTTTTCTTGAATTAATATTCCTGATAGTCTCCCCTAATCCAGTAGATTCTTGACAATCACAATTTTTTTGAACTGTGGCTTGGTGGCTTACTGTTATTGATGGAGCTACATGAAACCTAGTTCAAGAAAATAATAAAAATCAAGGAGTTAACCTAAATTGTATTGAAGTTGTAGGCTTTCATCAACATTGGGATTTCAATTATTAGGAAATCAGAAGGGTTGGAGCAATAGTTTGATACTGAGTTACATGTAGTTCAGTTTAATCTTTAGAACAAAGATCAAGCTGTCTATTAGTGCCAATAAAGAAATAATCTTAATGTAGTTTCTTTAATGAATCTTGTTTACATTTGAAGTTCATATACTAGGTGCTATATTAATACATACTCCCTCTGTCCCAGAAAGATAGTCCCTCTTTTTTCGTTGTTATTACGAATGAACTTTGAGCAATAATTTAGGCTACTTTTAGTTATCTTAATGAAAATAAAAAACTTGTTATTGATACACCATCATAAATACTATTAATACTATACAAAGCCACAAACAGGCTGTTAAAAAACATAACCCATTTTTACCATTTCAGTTTTGGAACGTGAGGGGCACATGTTGAGTTCCGTTTAGCTGTGGACTTTTTGTGGGATGGATTGAAGTTCAGGACCCTAAGTGTGACTAGTGGTGAAACTTTAGGCCGAAACTTTATGTAATTACAAGCTAATTTAATTTGAGAAATTTAATACGCCGATGTCAGTGAAAGTCCTGTTTTCTCGTTGGTGTCAGGTTAACCTAAGCATGTCTGAAACATTGTCTTGCACATCTCATTGTCATTGACAAACATACACTACGCTATTGCAGGAAGCTAACGGAAGCGCTTTGAGTCAAAAGAAGGTTAAGGTTGTTTTCGTCCTAGGTGAGCATTTGATACTTGGTTACCTACCAGTGACTCCTAACAGCATTTGGATTAGCTTACTTGTATCTGATATTTCAGTTGCTTTTACTACCTCCGTCCCAAAATGAATTAGCAAAATTTCCCTTGATCAACTATCAAGAGCAATTTCGGTCTTTCATTGTGGAACGGAGGGAGTATAAAATTTGTTCTTCTTCCAGATTTATATTTCTTTTTACTAATGCAGTTGCCCGAGTCTTTGTATCCCTGCAACTAGTGTTAACCAGAAATCATTGATATTGTGTATGCTCTTACTTTCCCTGCCTGATGAAAGTGTTTGTGTGATTTTAATTTCTCTCCCTGTTGTCCTAAGCCTGTGAAACTAACAGTCTTTATACCTTATGAAATGCTTTCATAACTTCGTTAGTAGTTTAATTGACACAATTTGGCTGAATTTGATAGTTATGAATCAAGCAATGTGTTTTGGTTCCTGATGATCGACTAGTCAATTTTTCTCTGGACTTTTAAAAGGGGAATCTGAACTTCTTAATCGATTTGCGTTTTTTCTCCTTTTTCCTGATATTGAGCAGGGGGTCCAGGCAGCGGGAAGGGTACCCAGTGCGCAAATATTGTAGAGCACTTTGGATATACCCATCTAAGTGCTGGTGATCTTCTCCGAGCTGAAATAAAATCTGGTTCTGAAAATGGGTATTCTATATCTGTTTATCATTTTTTCCTACAAATTTATAGCTAAATTAACTACAAGATAGTTTTAGTAATTCCTCGTGAATACAATATAATCATAATTGTTTATTTGATGTGTATTAGATGTATAAACATTATCTGCTTGATAACGAACCCCTTGATGGATTAATTGACTCCCTCTTTCTATTATGACGTCTATGTATTAGATGTTTACGGCAGATACTTTCCAAGGTTACCTACATATGTGAAAGTGTTAGACTATTAGTCTATGTTTAAACTGAGGTGCTTATATTGGTAGTGATGTGTCCACACTTTTGTAGGGATCATTTAGTTATTTCCGAATTCTCTCTTATTACTTGTAGGACCATGATTCAGAACATGATTAAGGAGGGAAAGATTGTTCCTTCAGAAGTAACAATTAAGCTTCTTGAACGGGCAATACTGGAAAACGGCAATGACAAGTTTCTGATTGATGGTTTTCCTCGTAATGAGGAAAATCGCGCCGCTTTCGAGTCAGTTGTAAGTTGGATACTCATTAGATGAAGTGGCTATATATATATATATAGAGAGAGAGAGAGAGAGAGAGAGAGAGAGATTACTGACGAAGAAATAATACTAATTTATACGGTTTTGTTGGTTCACAGACTGGAATTGAACCAGAGTTTGTCCTTTTCTTTGATTGTTCTGAAGAAGAGATGGAGAGGCGCCTCTTGGGTCGTAATCAGGTTTGATATTCGATTTGCTTTCAGAGCATAATATCATACACCCTCTAAATTGATTTACTTTACGGTTTTGTCTCTCTTTTTTATTCTCTAATCTTTACACAAAGTTGAGTCTACTTTTTGGAAAATGAAGGGCCGAGAAGATGATAACATTGACACAATAAGGAAGCGGTTTAAGGTTTTCCTGGAATCTAGTCTCCCTGTCATTCAACATTACGAAGCTAAGGGGAAGGTCCGAAAGGTATTATCAACTTCGTACTCCCCCTGTCCCTGAAAGTTTGTCCCATTTTGGCTTTTTATGATCAACATAAATGAACATTAGTGTCAACCTAATAATCACAATGAAATTCTAAAGTTTGTAACTGATAAATCAATGGTTTATCAGTTACAATTTTTAGAATTTTACTAGAATGATTAGAACGACACCAAGTTTGGTCAAAGTTCATTTGTGTTGACCTTACAAAGTCAAAATGGGACAAACTTTCGAGTACGGAGGGAGTATTTCATTTTGACAACGGCGTGGTATCTTGGCTTTGTAAGTTTTGTATCAGCTAAAGCCATATTTGTGTTCAGATTGATGCTGCAAAGCCTATTGAGCAAGTTTTTGAAGCAGTCAAGGTTGTTTTCACCCCAGTGGCAGAAAAGGTAAAGCAACATAATTGCTAATCTTGATCAATGCCACAAAAAAAGAAATGCTATTTAATCAAATTTTTGTCCGAGATGATTTGAAACACCCATTAGCTTTAAGGGGCTGCAGTAGTCGATTACTCTCTCCGTTTTTATGTGAATTGAGACTTATTTCATTTTTCGTCCGTTTCACCTCAATTGAGACTGCCCAAAATGGCAAACTTTTTAATATTTTATATTCACCCAATCCCACTCATTTAACCCCACTAATTCTCTCTCTTCATTTTTCACCACTCATTTTATCCAACCAACACTACTATTTACCTCACTCATTCTCTTACTTCATTTTCCATCACACATTCAATACTTTCTCTTAATTATTGTGCCCATTTTTTTGGTCTCAATTCACATGAAACGGAGGACTTTTAAAGAACTTGCAATGTGATATTATGAGAAAAAAATTTCAATGGAAAAAAAATAAAAATACTCGGCCTTCTTCCAAAAATAGACTTTTTTTTTTTTTTTTCTTTCTTTAATTGAAGAAGACAAATTTAAGCTCATTTCGATTGAAAATAATCTTATTTGGAAAGTAAAAAAATTTCAAGTATACATGGTTACTATCTCTCTCTCTCTCTAAATTTCACCGCCCTCTTTGTGCAGGTGGTTTGATATGTGGCGCGTTACTCTGCTTTGTGAGAAAGCTGCTATACGTTCAATATACTTATGTTGTGCCTAGAGGTTTATTTTTTTTTTTGATTATTTTGTTTCCGTCATCAGGGAAACTATACTATCCTTTATATGAGGATTGGCACATTCTTAGAGCCCTTTTCTATTTCAGTTTTCGTCCAAAACTCTAACCTGGATTATATGTTGGTCAGGTACATTAGCTCCAATTTTAATTGTCAAAAATATTAATATTATAAATCTCAAAAAGACCCCTTTCTATTTCTCTTTCTGTCATTAATAAGTCCCAACATAATGAATACCAACATTAATAGTTTAATAGACAAATTAATTAATACATTTACATTGCGTTCTACTATTTACAAATGTTTTTTTTTTAATTGAAAAATTGTGTAAAATCCTAAAAATTTAATTAGCCAATTAATTATGAAAATGTAGTTACATACACATCATTTGTTTTTATTGATTTTTGGCTGGCTTTTATTTTTTAAATATTACTGGATCAACCAATGATTGTTAGCATAGAAAAGTCAACTCAAAACATTACATTTCCTAATTGTACAAACGAATCTGCAAAATTATATATTTTGATATAAAATCTCAAATGGATAGATATGAAGGGGTTAGAGGGGATAAAACTGGATAAGAAGCTTATTCAAATGAGTTGGTCTCCTGTAAAATGTGTTTTTCATAGTGGTTAAGAAAACGTGTTTTTCAAAATCATCTGGCGGACCTCAACACACTCACTGGACCTTCGTAACACAACAACTGGTCATCCTAAACATTGTCACTGACTATCTATTAACATTTGTGTTACTCTAAAAAAATCAGAAAAAATGTTTTGGCTATCACTTTTAAAGGTTCTGGCTATCAATATCATATCCTGAAGGCTTTATATTGATATCGAAAAGGCTTTATATTGATATCCAGGACTCTTCTGACTATCACTTTCAAAAGTTCTGGCTATCAATCTTATATCCAGAAGCCTTTATATTGACATCTAGAACCGTTGAGAAGTTCCGATTATTTACAAAAATGACCCTTCTGGCTATCACTTTCAAAGGTTCTAGCTATCAATCTCATATCCACAAGGTTTTATAAATATATTCAGAACCGTTGAGAAGTTCCGATTATTTACAAAAATGCCATCGCGTTTTTTTTTTAAACATGTTGTTCCTGGGAGTTAGGAAAAACGTGTTTTTCCCAAGATTTTGCGTATTCAAATTGTACATAGGATTCTTAATCGGATTGCATTTAGTCTAGCAAACACCAAAATTATTGGACTAATAATCATATCCAGCTCTAAACAAGCTACCAAACGAGCCCTTAATCAGTATCTTTAAATTAAAACTTTTTATAAATTAGAAATTAGTTCCGCTCAAAATTCAGATTATATACGCGGGATTATAAGTGTAAAAGTCTTATACTATCATCGTCCTCTTGGTACTCAATACTTAAATAGTAATAAAGTGGATAAGCCCCAAAACCCCTCCCCACCTCAAAAAAAGATTAAAATAACAAAATAAAAAAAAAATTGCTTTTAAATTGTTAGTCGGCGGCTTTAGCATAAAATTATTAATTTACATTATCTTTCGATTACTTATCATTGATTGTGTTTTAAGATATACAGTACTCTCCAATTGTTAGCAATGAAAATTAAAGGAAAATGTTGGAAAAGTAGGTGGTGTGAGTGGGAAGGAGAGAGAAAGTATAGTAGTGAATAGTTAGAGTCGTTCTTGTGAAAAACGCGTTTTACACTAGTCTTAGTGTAAAACGTGTTTTCCACATAGAAGGGTTTTGGGCAGGCACTTTTCGACACTGTAGGAGGCACTTTCCAATATTTTACAGAAGCCACTTTTTTTGGGACTTTCTGTCGCGCCCCAGACCCGTGGTCCTACTTGGCCCCACGCTCGGGACACGAATGGAAGACGTTATTAAAACACCTTTTGAAAATTTTTCGAAATATACTTTCATAAAACTTAACAAAATCAACACCTGAAGTTCAAAGACTTCCACTGACTTTCAAACAACTTTTCAAACCACTTTCCCAAACGAAAGTACTTAGCCCGAAGGCTTACAAACTTTTATACAAATGTACACACACCGACCTTATCCAAAATATAGGTATTACAAGATGATGAAGTCAAGGAAACTCTACCCAAAAGGTTATACATCTATGTAATGTAACCTTGACCAAAACAAATCCCAACTCTTACACTTTCAACGTCCTCCCGTGCCAAAGTGTCCTATCCCCTGGACTCGCCTTTATCTAAAACAGTAAACAAATAAGGGGTGAGAATAAATCTCAGTAAGCTACTAAAATGCAACTAGGTTACATGCTGATATGATAATCATAAAGAAACAATATCAACAAATAATCATATAGCATATAGCACATAACATGAGAGGCTCCCTATCGCCAACCGTCCCATACCGATTGGAAATAACGACCAACTCATCATACAACACATAGTGTAGAGTAAACACTCCTACGAGAATACCAAGCCAAGGTTTACCGAAATAACATAACCATCTGAGAATACCAGTTGAGTAGCATAAATAGCTGAAGCCGGGATCCCAAAAACTAAACCATAATCAATTGAACAAGTAACAACGGGGCAGCATCAATAGCTGAAGCAGGTTCCGGAACCATATAACACCACCACAACAATAGCGGGAGAAAATGACACAAAGTCATACCCCTAAATGCTCACGCGAGGGAGCGATTCATCCCATCCAAGGTCAATCTGGACTGGGAAATAGGTCCAGTGGAAAAGCCTTAATGCTTTCCACCTCCACTCGATAACACCCAAACCTGGGGAAATAGGTCCAGTGGAAAAGCCTTATAGTGAACTTGGCTAGTGTGCCACTATAATTCTTTCCACCTCACTCGATAACACACAAAACCAGCTGGACTTTCAACAAAGAGCACAGTAATAAATACTTGCTAAAACAACAACAACCGGGGCAATGATTCTACCCAAGAAACCAAACCAAACACATCAAAAGATGCAACCACGTTACTCATAAAAGAGTTCACAACATTGACATTAGGCCACAACACAATCCTTTATTAATGACATTAAGTCAAAAAACAATCTTGCAGACACTTGAACACGATCCTCAACAACCAAGTATGTCGAATCCATTTCTCACACAAGGGATTCCAAAGTAAGAAATCCTACGAAAGCATCATAAAGATGTACCACACTCAAAATGAACCTAAACGGTTACATTATTCCAAACTCGATCACAAAGGACCAACTCTACAACAACGGACCATTAATACTTTTTGTTATTAAACACCTACTGGATTTCCGTAATATAATATTTAGAACCAACTGAATAAACCACCTCATCACGTATTACACAAGAAGAGCTTCGAAACGATAGTTTACACGACTAAATCGGAGTCCGTATGAAGAAGTTATGGCCTCCGGAAGGTTGAACCATTTTCTGGGAAAAGTGTGCGATCGCCCAAAAATAGCGTGAGGCCGCCAAAACACTCAATTAAGGCCAAATTGCTCCAGAAAGAGTGTGCGATCGCCCACAAAAAGTGTGCAAACCGCCCAAACCTCCAAATGTACCAAAATTGCACTCCTTTCGTTTCAACCGTCTCACAAGTATAAGTATAATTTTTCTAATATACCCACTTTGGGATACTTTCATTCATTTCCCCATCCCACGAATAATAGTATAAATTTTATAATATAACCTATTTAACATTTAACTCAGTTAATATTTTACCGTCCCACGAGTATGAGTATAACTTTTACTAACTAACACTCCAGGAGTATTCTAACATACTAAAAAAAATTCTTTCAAGCTCATCCATCACAAACCCAGTACATGTTAATACTCCATTTGTCCCAAAATTACAAGTATCACAAAATTCACCCAAATCACAAATTTAACAATAACAAGTATCTTATATAACATATATAGCTATTTTAACATTTAAAGGGGAATTAGTAACTTACCTATTTTTGGGACAGAATTGTAGCAATAAAATCTGAACCGGTAGGAACGACCTAATCAATGCCCTGAACATTTTTATATATTTAGGGTTCGAAACGGGGAAGTAAATAATTTACTAGGAATTAAAATACGAAGAACTCTTACCTTTCTACGAACAGAGGGAGTAAGCTTTCAAGAGGTGTTGTTCTTCTCAGTAATATGAATATAGAAGGTGATAAGGTTAAGCCAAGTAAAGATCTTATACTAGTTACCCCTTTTCCTACTAACTACCTCAAACTCCCCTTACTCCTATAAAGCCCAATTTCCTTTAATACCAATTAGGCCCAAAAGGTTACTAACTCAATTACTCCCCAAAATAAATATTATGACTAATTATTAACTAGCACATATACTCATATAATATATGTAAATTCATAAAAATAATAATTAACACATAAAATGCACAAATAATGCCCATTTTAAATATTAAAAATTTAGGGTATTTTTGGGTCGTTACAGTCACTCCCCCTTAAAGAAAATTCGACCCGAATTTTACGGCAACTTACTTTTAGCCTCAAATAACCAAGGATACTTGTCATGATACTTACTCAGTTCAATACCCTCAAAGACTTCATACATCACAAGATAAAATCATAGATATCTTTACGAAGTAGCTATTCATGGAATACATTCCAAATCTCATCAAGAGAATGGAGTAAGACAAGACGATAACCTCAATGTTTAACTCTGCTCACATTTCTCAAAAGACCCAATATATGAGCGACTCTACAAGATATATATATATCACAAGTCTAAAAGATCAACTAAACAAATTCTGAACATGTCTTCAATTATCAAAATCGTTCCTTCGACTGACCATTTATCCACAATGAAAGTTATGCTAAATCATAATTCTGAATCCAAAGTCTTCTAAAATACAAACAAAACCGAGATGCAAATAAAGAACTCATCTCTAATATCATACTCATAGACATCTCAGTACATAAACTATCTTCTGAACAATTTACTAGCAACTAAATTTATACTTATACCCTCAACATAGATAATGAGATAAATTTGATAATCAATCTTCCATCGATCAATATCATCAGTCTCATCTATCACATGTACTCATTCTCTAAAACCTTTCATAATAAGTTCCTATCCATTCGTACATCCCAAGGCTTGTCATGAACCAACTGATCATTGATACTCTACTCTCAGATATTCACAACTCAAGAACTCAATTATACACTTAGAATTTCTCATATCAACTTAATAAGAGGATATAGAATAGTACTCTACTTTTATCAACTCACATATAATTTCCTTGAAGAAATAAATACTTTAACTCTTATAATCAGTCAACACTTTGAACATAGCTCTACAAAAGTTATTCACGAAGGCAATAGATATATGATCGCAACCAACCTTAAGCTATGAGTAGAAAAATGCTATTCATAAAAAATCAATCTACCCGAATCATACATAACTACCATACAATTATGAATCAAAGAACATCTCAATCACTCATTGAGGCATTATCATGAACAACCAATTGCTAGATCCATTAAACCATGTTACCACTAAAGCTGTGGTCAACTCTCGTTTCAATAGTAAAACTTATTCCTACTATCAACCCATTGAAATATATCTTTCTGTGTCGAGTAGTTGACACCGATGTTACCTTAGACATTCATCAATGAATCTCTAATAATTTACCAATCTCAACAAACTACATATCCTGATACTACAGTAGGATTTTCCCTACTTGTTGTTGCTTCCATACTTAAAGGATCAATAACAAGGCCTGAATTTAAACTTTCTCCAATGATATATCATCTAATAAGAGGCATAATACCTTGAATTCATAATTCCATGCTTCTCTCAAAGCAATCCAACTTATGGTTACAAATACAATTCAACGTATCCAATCAATACTACTAGACAAATATGCTGTCAAACACTATAACCCACCATCATATAATGCCCATACCTAGTATGAAAAGTCATCTTTACAATAGACTCAACTTATAATATCAACTTATGATAATCATCTTAAGTCAGCCACTGCGTAAACCACCAATCTCTGATGTTGTACAAATATATCACCCATATAGGATAACACATGATGCTACACTATAGTCACCTTAGGAACTCTTTATATTAACTACGCAATCACCAAATACCATATCTTTCATTCTAACAATATCAATGCACCCAAGTAAGTATACCAAACAGGAGGAATTCCCAAATCAGAAATTTCAAGTTGAATCTTCTATTCTTTCACTCAACCCAGCAGACACTTTTTTACCTTGGAGAAGACACTTTTTGGCACTTGAAAAAAAAAAAAAACCTAGCAGGCATGTCAAAACATGTGCCTGCTCTAGTGTTAAAATCTGCCTGCTGTAATATTGAAATATGCCTCCTACAGTTTCGAAAAGTGCCTGGTGAGTTTTCATTAGTTCCAGTTATTTACATCAATGCTACCGCGCCTCTCACAGCGTTCTCCACTTTTTGCGCAAGCTAATATTTACAAGTTTGTCACCGGTTTAAAAACACGTTTTATACTAAGTTAGTGTAAAACAGGTTTTTCCCAAGATTTTGTGGAATAGTTATTGTGAGTGAGAAAGTAAAGAGAAACTTTTCCTTCTTGGGTGAATGGAAGTTTCCAATTGGACGTTCAGAATGACAAAATGAGAAGTTTATTTTGAGACGGAAGGAGTATAATTTTGAGTGTGCACGGAAATTAATGAGTGATTAGTAGTGGGTGGTTGTTGTGAGTGTGAAAAGTGAAGTAGGAGAGAGAAAGTATGGTAAGAATACTAGTGGATAGTTGTTGTGAGTATGAAAAGTGAGTCCCATTAAATAAAAATATAATGAGTATATAAAATTTTCATTTAAGGAAAATGTGACTTAATGAACCGCTCAAAATAGAAGCATGTGTATATTGTTATGGGACGGAAGAAGTATTTCATTTTGGAACACTAATTTCTTTGTGTTAAAATTTAAAAAGACTTTACCTTTTTCTTTAAAAAGTTTGTTTCATTTTTGCTATCAATAAGTGATAATTATAGTGCAATTTCAAAATAATATAAATAGATAATATATCAACCATTAAAAATAGTTAGTTTGGATATTTTTCTACACCAGAATAAATATGTCTAAAATGTACTCCCTTCGTCACAGAGTATATGTCCACATTTTCTTTTTAGTACGTTCCAGAGTATATGTCAACTTCCTAAAATAGCAAAGAATCTTTACTATTCCCCTCACCCATTCTCTCTCCTACTTTTCTTTTATAATCACAACACCAATCAATTTACTATTCCCTCTCATTCATTCTCTCTCCTACTTTACTTTTATACTCACAACACTTACATCACTTCCACAATTTTATAATCTGTGTAAATGAGAGGGTATACATATACTCTGGGATAGAGGGAGTAACTATTAGTCATAAACTAACCAAATAAGGGTGTTTAAAAAATTTAAGAAAATTACTCTTCACGTTTTGAAATAAATGTATAAATTTAAGCAAGTATAAACGTTCATTTTGAGACGACTATAGCATTAGGTCAAGAAATAACTTAGATTGCGAATTTGCATTGGACAAATGGACAATGTTCGAAAGGCCACTAACCGACCTTAAACATATAAATGGCCAGACATTGTAAGAACATTCAAAAGCAAATAATTTATGTGAAAATATTAAAAAAAAAAAAAAAAAAAAAACTTGTTTTACACTCGTTTTAGTGTAAAACTTGTTTTCATCCCTTAATGTAAAGCAGAATTTCTTAATGAAGAACATATTTTACACATCACTTATTAGTGTAAAACAAGTTTTTCATAAGACTGACTCATAATTTATTGGTTACTCATCCCCCCTAATATATTTTTCCTTTGTTAAAAAAATATTTTTTTTGTCTTAAAACAAATATTTCAGTTGAATGGTTAATACTTTTTTTTCCTCCCCAACTTTTTTTTCCTCAAAATATACCACAATTTTGCTGCAATAAATTAAAGATAACATAAGTGACAACCAAACTAATGTCACACTTTTTATAAAAGAATGTAAACTCTTTTTTTCAAACGCGACACTTTTTTTTTTTCCAAAATTAACATAGATTGACAAACTAAACTAATGTTACATTTTACAAAAATGAATGTAACATATTTTTTTCTCAATTGTAACAGTTTATATTCTTAAATGTTACATTATATCTGAAATGTAACAATTTTTATTGAGAAAGTAACAATTGAAATGCAAACCCGATTATATACATGAATTTTCACTCTTTTTTTAAAGAAAAAAAGTACTCCCTCTGTCTCGCTTTAATATTCTTACTTTCCTTTTTAATTTGTCCCAATTTTAGGTTCTTACTTTGCTTTATTACCTAAAATAGAAAGTGGGACCCACTTATCATTCTCACAACAAAAACTACGTACCCACTTTCTCTCTCCCACTTTACTTTTCATACTCACAATATTTACTTTTTCTTAATCTCCGTGCAAAGGCAAACTAAGAACTTTAAATTGGGACGTAGGGAATAACATTTACTAATTAAAAATGTTACATTCGTCTATATAGAAAATTATAATCATATATGCACTATGTTACACTTCAAATATTACTTTTTCTAACCATAAAAACTATCAAACAATTTAAATTTTCTTGTAAAACTACTGTTACATTTTACAGTAAAAAGTGTTACTTTGTGAAGATTAAATGGTTACTTTTATCAGAACAGAGTGTTACATCTCAGGTGACGAGCAGCTCAAATTTTTGTGTGTCAAAAAATATGTTTAAAAAAACTAAAAAAAATCAAACCATATCATGACCTATCTAGTTTGATTCGTCTCGGCGAGACGAACACAACAGTATTTTTAATTATTTTTTTCCGAGATATAAATATCAAGATATAGCATTTTAAAGTTATTGGAGTTTTTTTTTAATGAACACGTGTCGCGCTGGGAATGGAGGAGAGGTTGGCGGGCGGGTAGGCGGGTCGGGTGGGTTCGGCCCATGGATCATTCCGCCGCACCCATCCACCCGCCGCATTTAGAATTCATCCATACATTATACTCCCTCCGTCCCCGCACAAGTAGGACTTCTTTCCCTTTTAGGCCGTCCCAAAACAATTGAAACTGCCCAAAATGGAAATGTTTTAATATATTTATATTCAACCAACCCCACCATTTAATCTCACTCATTCTCTCTCTTCGTTTTCCACCACTCAATTTATTCAACCAACACTACTATTTACCCATTCATTCTATCTCTTCATTTTCTAACACACATACACTACTTTTCTCTTAATTATCGTGTCCACTCCTCTAGACCTACTTGTGCTGGGACGGAGGGAGTATGTATAATAGTAAATGTGCACTAAATTTCCTCATTAAAAAAATACTCTCTCCATTCCAAGGAAATTGCAACATTTTGCCATTTAGGGTATTTCACAAAAGTTGCAACAATCAAAAAATGGAAGTTTTTTATTATTTTTATAATCCTCCACTCATTCTCTCTCTTCCTCCTAACCATTCATTATTCTCTACTCATTCTCTTTCAACCCTCACTAATTCTCTCTCTTTCTCTCTATCTTTCATTCTTAATATAATATTATATCTTTAATTTTTTAATTCCAAAATAAATGTTTCAACTTTTTTGGAACAGAATGAGTATTTCTTTTCATTTTAAAATTGTGATATTTGTGGCGAGACTAATTAAAGTGATATGTTTGATATTATTTTAAGATGTACTAGCACTTTTAGCTCAATTTTTTTAATCTTATAGTACACAAAAAACAAGAAGAAGAAATTGAAGAAGGAAGTGGATAAGCATTGTCGTCCACCTTTGGAATCATTAAAAAAAAAAAAAAAAAAAAGTTAAAAATCACTACTAGTCTACTATACATGGGGTCCTCTACTGTACCTGAATGTTTTCTTATCTTGCTAATGTCCCCTCAACCCCCCCTCCCCCCCACCCCACCCCCTCCCCACACACACACACACACTCAACCGCCCACCACATACTCACCAGTCACCACGTATTTATGTTAGAGGCGTTCAACTTAACAAAAGAAAGTAATATCGGAAATGGGTTTGCAAAATTAGGTTTCACCTAACTTTGACCCAATTTTTAAGTGGGTGTTATTTTATTAGAAAATAAAACAAGTTATAAAATTATAATCTATACTATGTGAGTAGATTAAGAAAATATATTTACTTTCTTAAAACAATTTTCGGGTGAATGAGAAATTAATGTTCAAAATGTGTAACTTAGTAATGAGATTTGAAGAGTTATGAATATGGAAAGTCATGTATCCCGCATTGGTTGGAAAATTAAAAAGATGAATGTATTTATTATAGCTCATCTAAAGAGGTACCAATCAAGTGTGGTCTTGAGCTTCCAAGCTATGTGGTCCATTGGGCCAACCATGCTAAGTTAGTGGGCAAGTGGGTTAATTTTGGGCTAGCTCAAAATCAACCCATGGGCGCACTTTGCACTTCGCTGTGGAGCCTTAAAGTTTTGCAAAAAACAAATAAGTATATATTCTCATCAATCTCGTCTCAGAATAAATGTCACTTTTAATTCGTCTAAAAACGATGTTATATCTTCAATTTATGTTAGATACTCCCTCCGTTCCACTCGAATTAGGATTCTTGGTCAATCTAATTATACTTTAACCAATAATTTGAAGAAAAATAATACTCTATGCTAAAAAAGGAAGAAGTCATATTCACATCACTCTCATCTTAGTATACATGTCATTTTTAATCTGTCTAAAGAACGATATTATATTTTCAAAAATGTAAATTATTTAATATCATTACCTCGATACGTTTCATGCGTTCACGTTCATATTTATTTTTGGTAAAACAAATTCAAATATTTATTTTAAAAAGAAGAGAATAATTTTTAAAATTTACTCCCTCTATTTCAGACTAAAGTTCTTAAATTAATTTGACACGGGTATTTAAAAATAAATAATATTGTGAGTAGGAAGAGAAAATAAGAAGAAAAAAAAGTGGGTAGAGAGTTTTTGTTGTAAGAATGATAAATAGGCTCCATTATCCGTTTTAAATAATAAAACAACTAAAAATTTTAGTCTAAATAAAAGTAAAAATTTTAATCCAAAGCGGGGGAGTAGTTTACAAACCACAGATAAATTTTATAATGTATTAATAGTTGGATTAGAAGAGATTTCTAGTTGTTACTCTATAATTTGTTTGCTAGGGAAGGGAGGAACAAAAGAGTAGGCGTGCGTGCCTACTCTTTTGTCTAAACCCGCTAACTTCGTATTTGTTCATTGTTTCCTAACATTCCGCTGCGACATTTCCTTATTGTAAGATCTACATGAAGGAAAAGAATAATACTAGGGATATTAAAAAAAAAAAAAAAACTTGCTCACAAAATTTAAGGTGTAATGATGTTATTGGTGTTTTTAATTAAAGTGTGGCGGGTCCATTATCGATGCAACCAATAAAATATCGCCACCTAATTTTTGGAAAAATACATCACCTTGCAAGAAAACTATAAAACATTTCCACCATCATGATAATTTTTGCTTTTATTTCTTTTATTCATTCCCATATTTTTATTGTATTATAATAAACAATATTTATTTTTATTTTTGTCTATCTCAAAATAAATATCGCATTTAAAAATTTAAAAATACTCAAAATGCAATTCTATTATTATGAAAGCGATTGCACAAGCATGTAAATGTAAAGCACGTTCAATAAAAATAATATTTGATAATATACCTAATTATATTCTTAATTTCTATGGTAAATTTGACTTTACATAGTATATAAGTAAGACAAAAACTTGTGTGAGAACACTCCAACCCGTCTCATGGGTGAGACGGGTCATTTTTTTGACCCATTACCCGACCCACAACCCTGCTCCAGGACCCATGGGGGGACCCTGCCACGTGGCAGCCCCTCATTGGCCCCCAAATTTTTTTTTTTTTTTTTTTTTTAATATTTTTTTTTTTGGTTTTTTTCGGTTTGTGAAAAGTAATAGTTACCATCTCTTAAAGTAATAGTTACCATCTCTTAAAGTAATAGTGTATATTCCTATGTTTTATTCGATTGCCAAAAGTAATACTTATTATAACTAAAATGTAACAAACGCGTTATTTATATGTAATAGTATTTGTAAATAATTGTAATACATATGTATAGATATCTATTTGTTTTCAAACAATAAGTTACAATGGGGTCAAATTTATCATGATACATGTAAAAGTATTACATTATCTATAGAAATCTGTTACAATTTCGTCAATCAAAGTGTTACATTTACTTGTATAAACTTACTATTACATTCATATACATAAGTTATTACTTTTCAAATGGGTAAAAACGAGCTTTTGTTTTTTTAAAACAAGTATTACGTTTACTTATGAACAATGTTACTTTAAGAGATGGTAACTATTATTTTTTGCTAAACCACTGAAAAGCCGGAAAAAAAATATAAAAACTAAAAAAAAAAAAAAAAATCGGCCAATGGTGGGTTGCCACGTGGCGGGTTCGGCCCATGGGTCATGGGGCGACCCGACTCATGCATGAGACGGATCCCCTTGTTCTCATGGGAAACCACCTCTATAATTATTTTCAAGGTTATTAAATAATGCCTCCTAAAATAGAACTTAATTACATTTAATACCACCATCGTATAATGGCCACATCAGTGGTCGTAGTAGGAATGGTGCGGCAGGTAGTGGTGGCCTGCTAAAAGGTGACAATTTGGCGAGGTAGGATTTGTTGAGAAACTATGTGGGAATATATTTCTTTGTAAAAATTGTTTGTTGTTGAAAAAGAATTATTGTGAATGGGTTCATATTCTATTATGTGATTATATTGGAATTGATATACTCCCTCCGTCCCAGCTCACTTGAGACTTTTTGACCAAAACTGGTCAACTTAAGGTCGGTTTGACCAACACTTTTTAGAAATATTTATGATCCGAACAAAAATTAAAAAAAATGTAAAATGACCACCATTAAAAATCCTCTCAATAACAATTTTTAAAAAGTTTTTTTGGAACATAAATATTTCTATAAAGTGTTGGTCAAACCGACCTTAAGTTGACCCGTTTTGGTCAAAAAGTCTCAAGTGTGCTGGGACGGAGGGAGTATTTAGTTGTCTAATATGAAGATTGAATGATAAAAATATTATTACGCAAAATAAATAGATGAAAGTTAGAAATGTGTGTTTATCTCACATGTGAAAAAACAGAAAAATTAGTTGATAATTTTTGTCATTTATTATTGAATTCTAATTCAAAGAGTTACATAACAAATTGAAACTTTTAGAATTTTAATACAAGATGAATTTTCAATAGTAACTTTCATGATTTAATATCTATTATTAATTTGCAAGTATAACTTGCAAAATAAATGATTTCAAGGTTAATTGATGAATTAATTTGATCATCAATATGTAAATTAATTGGAGAATTAATCATTTGAGAAGTTTTGAGCTATAAAAGGGACTCACAAGGCTTTTAATGAGAAGAAGAAAAAAATAAACGAAAAAAGAGAACTTTTCTAGCAAATATCCCTTTCTCCTTCTAGATTTTGTGATTCTTCCTTTGTCATATTTGAATATTTCTATTGGTGATCTAGTCCAAGGATAATTCATTTCGCCGGAAAGCTCAAGTACGGAGTTGCATCCGGTTCATCCGTTTTATCTTGGAAGACTAACGTCCGTTGAAACCTCAAACACTCTTAGAGAGGGGGGCAAATTAGTTTTAAGGATAGTGTGTCACATATAATCGGATACAAGAGATTAAAAACTTCATGCTTTCAATTTTGTTTTGTACTTGTAATTTCAATTAAATTGTAACCGTTTTCCTTCTATATGTTTATAAGATTTTCCAACAAAATTGTGACGGTGGATGTGTGGTGGCGAATATGTATGGCAACGAAGTGGCGGTGGTGAAGGGATGGCGAAGGCTATGATAGGGTTAGTTACGGTTGAGACTATTGGATAATTAATTGCTTATCCGGGTAAAAATATATGACAAAAACTTGTGTGAGAACACTTCAACCCGTCCCATGGGTGAGACGGGTCATTTTTTTGACCCATTACCCGACCCACAACCCTGCTCCAGGACCCATGGGTGGACCCTGCCACGTGGCAGCCCTCATTGGCCCCAATTTTTTTTTTTTTATTTTTATATTATTTTTTTTTGGTTTTTTTTTCGGTTTGTGAAAAGTAATAGTTACCATCTCTTAAAGTAATAGTTACCATCTTTTAAAGTAATAGTGTTATTCCTATGTTTTCTTCGTTTGCCAAAAGTAATACTTATTATAACTAAAATGTAACAAACGTGTTATTTATATGTAATAGTATTTGTAAATAATTGTAATACATATGTATAGATATCTATTTGTTTTCAAACAATAAGTTACAATGGGGTCAAATTTATCATGATACATGTAAAAGTATTACATTATCTATATCTATAGAAATCTGTTACAATTTCGTCAATCAAAGTGTTACATTTACTTGTATAAACTTACTATTACATTCATATACATAAGTTATTACTTTTCAAATGGGTAAAAACAAGCTTTTGTTTTTTTAAAACAAGTATTACGTTTACTTATGAACAATGTTACTTTAAGAGATGGTAACTATTATTTTTTGCTAAACCACTGAAAAGCCGAAAAAAAAAATATAAAAACTCAAAAAAACCAAAAAAAAAAAAAAAAAATTTTTTTTTTTTTTTTCTTTTTTCCGGCCAATGGTGGGTTGACGTGGCGAGTTCGGCCTATGGATCATGGGGCGACCCGTCTCATGCATGAGACGGATCCCCTTGTTCTCATGGGAGACCACCTTGACAAAAACTTGTGTGAGAACACTCCAACCCGTCTCATGGGTGAGACGGGTCATTTTTTTGACCCATTACCCAACCCACAACCCTGCTCCAAGACCCATGGGGGACCCTGCCACGTGGCAGCCCCTCATTGGCCCCATTTTTTTTTTTTTTGGTTTTTTTTTTCGGTTTGTGAAAAGTAATAGTTACCATCTCTTAAAGTAATAGTTACCATCTCTTAAAGTAATAGTGTTATTCCTATGTTTTCTTCGTTCGCCAAAAGTAATACTTATTATAACTAAAATGTAACAAACGTGTTATTTATATGTAATAGTATTTGTAAATAATTGTAATACATATGTATAGATATCTATTTGTTTTCAAACAATAAGTTACAATGGGTCAAATTTATCATGATACATGTAAAAGTATTACATTATCTATAAAAATCTGTTACAATTTCGTCAATCAAAGTGTTACATTTACTTGTATAAACTTACTATTACATTCATATACATAAGTTATTACTTTTCAAATGGGTAAAAACGAGCTTTTTTTTTTTAAAACAAGTATTACGTTTACTTATGAACAATGTTACTTTAAGAGATGGTAACTATTATTTTTTGCTAAACCACTGAAAAGCCGAAAAAAAATATAAAAACTCAAAAAAACCAATTTTTTTTTTTTTTTTTTCGGCCAATGGTGGGTTGCCACGTGGCATGTTCGGCCCATGGGTCATGGGGCGACCCGTCTCATGCATGGGACGGATCCCCTTGTTCTCATGGGAGACCACCTCAAAATATATTTGAACACAATTATTTTATCAAAAACTTGCTAAATAACTTAATAGATATAATAATAATAATAATAATAATAATAATAATAATAATAATAATAATAATAATAATAATAATAATAATAATAATAATAATAATAATAATAATAATAATAATAATAAAGTTGTTTATTTTAGAAAATTACTCCCTCCGGTCCAAAATAACTGTCATTTTTTGACCAAATTTTTGGTCCAAAATAATTGTCACTTTTGAGCTAAATATCCCTTTTACCCTTGCATTGAAACTTGTTCTCTTTTATTAATTGTCTTAGTGTGTGAGACATTAATGTAAGAAAGTTGCACACTTAATAGGGGTAAAGTTGGAACTTTTGTTATTAAGTCATGATAATAATTGCATTTCTTAAGAATCGTACAAATGCCAAAAGAGACAGTTATTTTGGACTAGAAAAAGTAGATTTCAGTGACATTCTCAGCAAAAGAATTATGCATATTGAGACGGAAAAAATATATACCAAGCCCTCCATTTCCTTTTGAAGAGTAATGTTTAGATTATTTTTTTCTTGTATATCCATATTTTAAATATTTTATGTCTAACCTAATCTAAAGTCTTTCAAACTATTCCTTCCAAGTCTAGCATACTTTTAGTCTTTGAGTAAGTAAACATTTGTCTTTACTTAAAAATATTTCAATAATTTTCGATTTTCACACACATAAGCTGAGATGAGAGCGATACATCCAAAAACATTAATTACTAGGAATAAACGTTACAACTTACAAGTAGACCATATTGAGACGACAAGAAATATACTTCCTTGTCAGAGTATATGTCCACTCTCCCATTTGCATGGAAATTAAAAAATAGTGAAAGTGATGTAAGTGTTGTGAGTATAAAAGTAAAGTAAGAGAGATAATAGTGGGAGTGAGTAGTAAGTTGATTGGTGTTGTGCGTATAAAAGTATAATAGAAGAGAGAATGAGTGGGAGGAATAGTAAAGATTTGTGAGTATAAAAGTAAAATAAGAGAAATAACTAAGAAAAAAAAAAGGAAAATGTATGGTAGAAAATGAAGAGAGAAAATGGGTGGGGTTAATAGTAGATTGGTTGAATGAATTGTGTGGTGAAAAATGAAGAGAGAGAATGAGTGGGTGAGGTAGATTGAATTTAAAATTATAAAAATATTACCATTTTGGGGAGTCTCAAGTGAAGTGTGATAGACCAAAATGGAAATAAGTCTCAAGTGAGGTGGGACGGGGGGAGTATACTCTAAAACAAACTAAAAATGAAAGGTGAACATATAGTCTGAGACAGAGGAGTACTTCAAATTATTTTATCACTATTCATCTACTCCCTTCGTCCCTCTTTAACTTACAAATTTTGGGTTGTGCACATAATTTAAGAAAAAAGTGAAAAAATTCATATGTTGTGAGTGTAGATAGTTGAGTGGGAGAGAGAAAGTGAGGTAAGAAATAGTAAGTGGATAGTTGTTATGAGTATAACAAGTGGGTCCCGTTATTTTAAAAGTATTAAAACATTTCATTTTTAGGATTTTATAGATTAAAGTGAGACAACCAAAATGACAAATTTAGTAGATTAAAGAGGGACGGAGGGAGTACATTCAAGTGTCAATTCCCGAGTACTACTACTCTTATTGCTAGTTTAGCATATATTTTTTTTTTTAACCGCAATTCTTTTTCATTTTAGCTCACTATAAATTTAGAAACTAATGTATAAGATGTCGATGTCAAGAGAAAGAGATACTCTGAGCCATATAAATCAACAAATGTTAAGGACAATCTTTTATCCACAGTTGGTGTTTTTTTTTTTTTTTTTTTTTTTTTGAAGAAGTCAACCACGGTGAAGTTTATGTTGCGTTATCGAGTCACCAGTCTCAATGGTCTTTATATTCAGGTGTTGTATTTTGAAGGAGAGAGTTCTTCCTTAAAATACTATTTACACACATACTCCTTCCGTCCCATACAAAGTGAGATTTTTTGTCAACTTGATTGTACTTTGACAATTAATTTGAAGAATAAATAATGATCGTTATGAAAATTTAAAAATTGTTATTGTATCATGATTCATAATATTTTCAATAACAATTTTCAGATATTAAATATGATAATTATTTTTTATTTAAATTATTAGTCAAAGTATAATCAGGTTTGACAAAAATCTCACTTTGTCTGGGACGGAGGGAGTATATATATATATATGTATGTATGTTTCTGCCCGACTATCTATTTATATTTATATATTTACATAAATAAATGCTTTCTTTGAGAGAAAATACTTTACAAATACTTATACAGGAGGAAATACTCCATTGTGCGTGCGTAGCGCACGGGTGTGTACCGCTAAATACTACTCCCTCCGTCCCAGTTTAAGGTTTTTTTTACTTTCCTTTTTTGGTATGTCTCAGTTTAAGGTTTTTAGTTGCTTTATTCCTTAAATAGCAAAGTATGAACAGTGTTTTGGACACTCTTGTCCTCAAAAAGTTTATATATTACAATAAAACCATCTCTTACCAATCTACTTTTCACCCACGTGCTTTTTGAATAGACAATTATATCGTTCACCCACTACTTTTGTTGACCCAAATTTGTCTTATTTCCTTAATAAGCGTGTAAAGTCAAACAAAAAACCTTAAACCGGGACGGAGGGAGTAATATAAAGAAGCATAGTGGATACAGATTAACTTTTAAGAGCATGTGCATTGTTTGTTCATTGGTGAATGATGATAGGCAACAATTAGGGTAAGACCTCTCACACCGTGAGATGGATCCTCTATAGGTCATATTCGCACGTTTGTTAAGATCTGCGCCTGCTCAGCATGTTTCTCTTCACCAGCTTACGTCACGTGGCACACATTTGAAAAAAAACTTTAAAATAAAATATTTTAAATTTTGAAGTCGATTTTTTCCCAAAACATCTTTATGTTCGTCTTGACGAGACGAATCAAACTTGATAGGTCATGATATGGTTTTAAATTATTTTTGTAAAATCATATTTTTTAACAAACAAACAAAAAAATAAACTGTTCATCGCCTGAAATGAAACACTTTTTATGAAAAATCTAACAGTGCAATCTTGAAAAAGTAACTATTTTATTGTAAAATGTAACAGTAGTTTTGCTGAAAAAATTAAATAGTTTGATAGTTTTTATTTAGAAAAAGTAATAATTGAAATTTAATAGACTATATATAAGATAGTAATTTATTATATAGATGAATGTAACAATTTTTATAGTAAATATTACCTTTTTGTCTTTAAATAGAAATTTGCATTCAATTGTTACTTTCTCTAAAAAAACATAATATATATATATATATATATATATATATATATATATAATATATATATTCAGAACAAAAACTGTTACATTTCACAAAAAAAATGTTACATTTCAGAATAAAAACTATTGCAGTTGAGAAAAAAATGTTACATTTACTTATTATAAAATGTAACAGTAGTTTTGTAGTAAATCTCATGTTTTTCTTAATCTATTTTCTACAAAATTATGGTTACATTGAATAAACATTGTTACATTTTTTTTTTAAAAAAATGTTGTTTTATTGAAAGTGTTACATTTGTTGGAAAAAAAAATGGCGGGAAAAAAGTTAGAGGTCAGAGATCGACCTATGAGGGATCCGTCTTACAGTAACCTTCCCATGATGATAATAATTGTAGTGGTTCACATTTATTTTTCAATAATGATTATAATTTTTTTTTAAATAAAGGTTTGGAAAAATACCAAAAAACCCCTCTAAAAAAAATTTGTATCTAAAAAACCCACAAAATATTTCTTCAATCTAAAAAGTCCTAAGATTAAATTATCGATACCAAAGAGCCTAAACATTAACTAATTGACTAACGTGGTTAGGTTTGAGTATTCATATTAATAATAAAAAAAATAACTTGCTTTTCAATTAATGACGTATTAAAAATTAAAAAATATTTTTGCATACAAAGTAATTTAATTGTGATATTATTAGATATAATAACATTAATAATAATAGCTATAACAACAAAAAATATATTTAATTATTATTATTATCTTAGTTAACTAATTATTTATAATAATACAATTAATAGTAAAAGTAATAAGAATGAAAAATATAATGAATGTGATAGTATTGAAAAGAATATCATTATAATTTTTATGATCTTACATAATAATAATAATAAAAAAAGCACCTTCCAATTACTTCTCTAATATATCAAAAATTCATATTTTTATTATTAAATATTAGGTAATTAAATAATAACGATAATGATGATTAATTTTTGTTGTTGCTATAACTGTTATTATTATTATTATTAGTATTTTTAATAATATGAATTTTCAAACTTAACGGCGTTAGTTAAATAATTAACATTTGGACTTTTAGGTATTGATAATATAAATTTAGGACTTTTTATATTGAAGAAAAAAATTGTGGATCTTTTGGATATGAAAGTTTTTTTAAGGGAGTTTTTGGTATTTTCCCCAAAAATCGAAGCAATATTAAAAATCTGAAGAGTATGAATTCGTAAACTTGTACACATAAAATGTATGCTACCTGTGCTTGTACTATAATTATTGGGTGATCTGTCGTCACCCATTTAACATCAAATTAAATCCATATTAGAATAACTTTTCCACGTAAAGACTTAGGGGGCGTTTGGTTCGGCAGAAAAAAAATGAAGGAATGGAATGGTCAATGGAAAAAAATGAAGGAGTGGAATGGTCAATGGAATGGGAATCCTGAAGGAATTGGAAAGGAAAATAATTGGTCAAACCTTGTGTTTGGTTGACACGGAATGGAATTGAATTTCCATTCAATTCCTAGGTAATTCATGTTTGGTTTCAAGACAAAAGTGTTGGAATGGAATAATAATAATAATAATAAATAATAATAATAATAATAAATAATAATAATAATAAAATAATAATAATATTATTAATAATAAGAAATAATAATAATAATAAATAATAATAATATTAATAATAAGAAATAATAATAATAAATAATAATAATAATAATAATAAGAAATAATAATAATAAATAATAATAAATAATAATAATAAGAAATAATAATAAGAAATAATAATAATTACTAATAATAATATTAATAATAATAAGAAATAATAAATAATAATAATAATAATAAATAATAATAAATAATAATAATTATTATTATTATAGTAATAATAATAATAAAACTAAAAATAATAATAATTTTATTATTGATTATTATTATTACTATTATTATTATTATTTATTATAATGATAAATTATTATTAATTATTATCACTATTATTATCACTATTATAATAATAAACAATAATAATAAAAATAATAATAATTAAAAATGTTATTATTATTTTTTATTATCACTATTATTATTATTACTACTATTATTATTATTATTATTTATTATTATTTTTTATTGTTATTATTTATCATTATTATTTATTATTATTATTATTTATTATTAACATTATTTCATATTATTATTATTATTATTTATTTGATTTAATATTATTATTTATTATTATTATTAGTTATTATTATTATTTATTATTATTATTATTTATTATTTATTTATTATTATTATTTATTATTATTTGTTATTATTTATTATTATTATTTATTATTATTATTATTATTTATTTTACTTATTTTTATTTTATTATTATTATTATTATTATTATTATTTATTATTATTATTATTATTATTATTATTCAATTCCATCAATGGAATGATTTTGGTGGAATTGAACTTTCCATCCATTTTGTGAAGGAATGGAGAATTCCTTCATTTGAAGGAATTGACCATTGCAATGGAATGAAAATTTAATAAAAATTGAACCAAACATGATAATGGAATTGGTCAACCGGAATTCACCATTCCATTCCCCCCTTTTACCACCAACCAAACGCCCCCTTAAGAGAGAGATTTTCCAACGCCTCTCTCACACGGTTTATAATCATCACTAAATCTGTTTCAAAATAGATGTCGTTTTGAGAGTTAAATTTTATCTCAATATACTTGTCGTTTCACTATTTTCAAAGTTTTTTTTTTCTCTATACCAATTATACCCTTAATAATGATAGTGAACAATCTCTTACCTAACAATTTAATTACCTAGGTAGTTGAATTACTTTAGGGGTATTTGGGACTTCTTCACATGCATTAATGACATTTCTTAATATATGTGAAACACTCCAAAATGATATATATTTTGAGACGGAGGGAGTATTCATTAATAGCTGGAATTTTGAAAGAGTAACAAAATGTACCGGAGTAATTTGCTTTGTCATCATATTTATGTTAATCGAGCCTTTAACTATATGCCAAGAATAAAAATGTTTTTTTTTTTCTCGTTCGACTCTATTTAAGGTTCTAGAAGCTCTTAAATACCAGGTGTTTTCCCCTATTTAAAAAGGATTTCGAACTGCTCCACCGAGCGGTTAGCTCCACCCGCTCCAACCAATGGCTCCGATTAGAGTCACCTCTTTGGATTTTGTGTTCGACGGATGAGATGTGTCTGAGCTCGGTAGGACCCACAAAAAATTCAAATCATCTTAGCAGCACAGATGATGAGCTCGCCTATGTGGCATTGATCGGAACCATTGGGTGGAGGTGTGGAGCTAAAATGGATGGAGCGGTTTCGGGTCCAAAAAGTGTGTGCACTCCTCGTTAAAAATATCAATCAATTCAACTCACAAGTTTGCACATTCAACCCTTTTAACACTGGTTTAAAACGTAAATGTTAGTGTTAAAAAAAAATAAGTGTGTTGATAAGTGTCATTATTAGTGTTTCCAAGCTTCAGCTTTGTGTGTTAATAAGTGTCATTGTGTGTTTACAAGTGACAGTGTCTAGGTGTTTAGAAATGTCAGTCTTAATGTTTAAAAGTATCGGTGAGTTTAAAAATTGTCAATGTTAATGTCGAGAAGTGTGCAATGTGTGTGTTATTTGGTTGTCACACTTTAATCTACAAAGTCTAAAAATGAAAACTTTTTAACAACTACTTCTCACTTACTATTCTCTACCCACTTTCTCTATCATACTCAATTATCTACACTCACCACACATCACATTTTCAATCATTTTCTTAATTTTTGTGTCAAGACTCATTTTTGTAAATTAAAGAGGCACGAAAGGAGTAAGTGTTAGTGCCTAGAAGTGTCCGTGTGTTAATAAGTGCTAATATATATGATACTCTCTATTTTCCAGTTTAAGTTTTTTTTTTTCTTTTTTGGTAGTCCCATTTTAAAGTTTTTAGTTTGCTCTATTCAATATATGGAAAAGTATGAACATTGTTTTAAACAATATTGTCCTCATAAAGTTAATAGAATTACAAAAAAACCATTACCTACTAACATACTTTTTACCCACTTGCTTTATGTATAGTACTCCCCAACTCACTCTTATTTTTAACTCATTTTACATTTGTTTCTTAATACGTGTGCAAAGTCAAAGAACAAACATTAAATTGGGACGTCGTACATAATAAATATAATATGTTAAACATATTAATAAGCATCCGTGTGCATTAGTAAGTGCCGGCGTGTTAATAAGCGGCAATATATACAAAATTATGTTTTTGGAGTAGAGGGTAATTAAATTTTCTTTCCCAAGTAAATTAGAAATACAAGATCATAAAGAATAAAGTTAGTTGTTCTGGACAATATGTCTTGGGTGAATTGCATTGTAGGCTTCAAAGTATAAGGTCTTTTCTTAATGTGGCTCCCAAAATTTTGTTATTTATAATTTAAGCTTTAATATTGTCATTATGTAAATAAGTTAGAGTTTTTAACAATTTTTGTCATAACCCCCCCCCCCCCACAAATGATCACGTGCAACTCACGTGTCATCTAACGGAAGATGTTTTCAAAATCTTCTCAGTGCTTTTTGTCTTTTCTCAGGGATAATATATTAAGGGCAAAAAAGTTTTAAAAAACCATCCTTCTCCTTTCCTCCCACACGACACAAACACACGCACAACCACTACTCCATCCCATCTCCACCAGAAAACCCTTCATCTCCACCCCGCTGGCCACACTCTCGCTCATCGAGTCCCCCTAGTTGCCCCTCCAACCTTAATTATATAATACACGCATACACACATACACTTTCTCTCTCCATACTCCCCATTTTGATCATCCCTCACCTTCATCTGCTCTAGCGACCCCTTCAATTCCCACTCAATTTTGGCCACATCCAGTTGTCCTACATAAGTCTAGATCTAAATCATAAAATCCCACTCCCTCCCAATCTTGTCGCCCCCAAATTCTCCTCTTCCTCTCTTTTGATTTTTGAAACAATTGCAGAATATGTATTTGTAAGGATTTTAAGGCCCAAACACAATTGCTAGATTGATAAAGATGAAAGCACAAAATAACACAATAGCAAGAACGGAACAAAATTGAAAAATAGATGAACACAAGAGATTTACGTGGTTCACCAACTTGGCTACGTCCACGGGCGACGGAGAATCAATTCACTATAATCAAGAAGAGTACAAGGAAAATCAAGGTGAAAACCTTTCACACAATCTCACAATCTCTCACAATAGTAAATAACCTAGCTTTACTATCAATCTCTCTCTCTACAAGGCTTCCAAGTCATGGTTAAAGGTCTGGAGGCTTGCCTATATTTATACACGAAATATAGACCCAACCCTAGAAGAAAAGGAATCCAAATCACAGCCAAAATCTGTTTCCAAATTGCACCAGGAATCCCAGCCCCGACATTGTGAGCGCCCGCCCAAACCAAGAGTGCGCGATTGCCCACTTGGTCAGACTATACCTCCGTTGGACCATTGTCATGTGCGGTCGCCCAGGCCTTCATGGACGGCCGCCCAAAACCACTGTCTTCTCCCATTTTCTTCTCCGCAAGACCAATCAAAACCGAGTCCCAATTGAGAGTCACACTCAACAATTCTCCACCTTGAATATCAATTCCCGAAAAGCTAGTACATAAAGAGAACATCTCTATCTCCGCCGCCCCGCCCCTACGGGCATCAATGACTAGTAACACCAACTAAGTCCAAGAACTTCTTGAACTTAGCAATCGAAACCTTCGAACCCGGCTTTGTCAACATGACCGCCTCCGTTATAGTCATAACATCCCCAATACAACCATCACTGTTCTTGCCATACACAATGCACACACAAGCATTTGAATATGGAACCCGTGACACATCATCTTTAGACTTGGGACTATCTAAAGAATATAACCATTTCACCTGGTAAGCATCATTGATATCTATCACAGCCACAAGAATGCCATCGACATAAACAAGATAACTCAATGTGCCATCACTACAAACCATCAAGTAAACACAACAATCATATCCACTTCTAGCATAACCATGGGTAACAATAAAAGTGTCGAACCTTTTATACCACTGTCGAGTTGACTGCTCCAAATCATACAAGGACCTCTCTAACAGGCAAACATGATCCTTACCTTCGACAACAAACCCTTCAGGCCGGCGCATGTAGATCTCCACCTCAAACTCTAGATCCTGCATCGCCACAATGCTCAACAAGTTGTGAATAGATAAGTGTTTAACAACCGGTGAAACAAAATCATTGTAGTCTACCCCAAACATTGGAGTATCATCTCTGAACTTGTAGATCCACTTGTGACTGACAAACACCTTCTTTGGTGGTGATCTAACAAATTCCCATGTCTGACTTTTAATAAGAGATACCATCTCTTCTTTCACAACGACCGACCACATAGCAGATTTATCACACGATATAACTTCATTGAAAGAAATTAATTTATGCATACTTATTGTTTTCTCAGCGGACAATGCATAAGTCACCATATCCTCCAAACCATATCGAACTCTACCAAAAAAAATGGTAGTCTCCACCTGCTTGTTGGTCTCCTCCTCTTGAACTGGAGCATCAATTGGAGTCGCTTCATCAGACACATCAATAACATCTAAGTCAAGTTCCACCACTTCTTTATCATCTCCGGCTAACTCCACCTGTTTATATATTCGTTCTGCAGAACACTTTTTCCCACGAAGAAGTAGAGCAACATCTCTACATGTCAGGAACTTAGATGCCACGGGATTCCATGACCGGAATCCCTTCACTCCAGTAGTATACCCAACAAAGGAACATCCTTTGTCCCTTGGATCCAATTTGTTGTTCACACAAGCATACAAGGGACACCCAAAAATACACAATCTTGAGTAATCTCCTAGAGAGCCTGACCACATCTCCACTAGAGTCTTCATCCCAATACAAGAATTTAGAGAACGATTAGCCCAGTGAGCAGTCATCCTAATCGCCTCCACACAAAATTCTGTACCCAACAATGCTTGTGACAACAAATACCAAGCCTTTTCTGTCATCCCATTCAAGCCAATGTGACCCAATGTCATGTCCCATGATTGAGTAACCTCTGCCTCAACCGTTGACCCCGTTTCAATAGACACATCACCAACAACCGTAGACCCAAGAAGCTTGTACAATGTCCCCACCTTCTTTCCCTTCAATGCCACCAAGTCACCTTTAATAGCCGATAATTCGCCATTCGCAATGGACAAACTATACCCAAGGCTATCCAAGGTGCCTAGAGAAATCAGGTTCTTCTTCAATTCAGGAACATACCTGACATTCTGTAATTTCCGCACTACTCCATCAAACATCTTAACCTTAATAGTCCTAATACCAACAACCTTGCATGCAGTATTATTCCCCAACAAAACTACTCCACCAGCAGCCTTATACGAACAAAACCATGCTCGGTTGGGACTAATATGATAAGAACAACCCGAATCCAAAATCCAACTATCGCGAATTTCGGTATCCGGATCACAAGCAGTAAGTGCATCACAGTCACTGTCATCACTAGTGTCTCCAAACACCACTCCAGCTTCACCCTTTGCCTTTGCGGTTGTATCCTCTTGGTTTGGACAAAACCTTCTAATGTACCCATTTTCTTTGCAACCATGACATATCACATTCTTTTGCCATTCACTTGAACCAGATTGACCCTTCCTTGACTTTCTGCCGCTTCTAGCTACTAACCCATCACCTTGAGATACAACACTTGTTGAGGTCAAGTGCGTCTCAATGACTTCCCGTTGTAGTAGAGCGTTCTTGATCTCTTTCAAAGAGACCTCATCCTTTCAATACAACACTGTCTCTCTAAAGTGCTGGTATTCTTGGGGTAAAGAACAAAGCAATTTTACCGCCAATTGCTCATCATCAATTTCGACATCGACATTCTTCAAGTCCATGACCAAGCCATCAAACTCATCAAGATGTTTCTCCAAAGACTCACCTGTTTTGAGTTTACACTCCTCGAGTTTCTTCAATAGTAGCAACATGTTACTAATACTCTTAGTCATGTACAATTGCTCAAGCCTAAGCCAAAGCGCTGCCGCAGTCTTCTCACTCACAACCTCCCTCAATACCTCATCTTTGAGACTCAAGTGTAAGAGAGATAAAGCCTTCTCATCCATATCATCAAATTGTTCATCCGTCAAGCTTGCCGGTTTCCTTGTCTTCCCAAGCAAAGCCTTGACACAATTTTTACCGACCAAGATTGCTCGCATCTTCACTTGCCATAAACCAAAATTGACCTTGCGGTCGAATTTCTCAATTTCGTACTTCCCTGCCATCGTTACCAATAAGCAATACAAGATCCACAAACCAGAAGCTCTAGATACCAATTGTAAGGATTTTAAGGCCCAAACACAATTGCTAGATTGATAAAGATGAAAGCACAAAATAGCACAATAGCAAGAACAGAACAAAATAAAAAAATAGATGAACACAAGAGATTTACGTGGTTCACCAACTTGGCTACGTCCACGGGCGACGGAGAATCAATTCACTATAATCAAGAAGAGTACAAGGAGAATCAAGGTGAAAACCTTTCACACAATCTCACAATCTCTCACAATAGTAAATAACCTAGCTTTTCTATCAATCTCTCTCTCTCTCTACAAGGCTTCCAAGTCATAGTTAAAGGTCTGGAGGCTTGCCTATATTTATACACGAAATATAGACCCAACCCTAGAAGAAATGGAATCCAAATCACAGCCAAAATCTGTTTCCAAATTGCACCAGGAATCCCAGCCCCGACATTGTGGGCGCCCGCCCAAACCAAGAGTGCGCGATCGCCCACTTGGTCAGACTATACCTCCGTTGGACCATTGTCGTGTGCGGTCGCCCAGGCCTTCATGGGCGGCCGCCTAAAACCACTGTCTTATCCCTTTTTCTTCTCCGCAAGACCAATCAAAACCAAGTCCCAATTGAGAGTCACACTCAACAGTATTAATGTTGATGGCTTTAATATTGATGATTTTCATGTTGGTGTGTGTGTGTTTGTACGTGTGTGCGCGCGTGTCTGGGGGTGTTAGTGTGCAAAGAGATTTGGGTGTGTTTGTGTAGGGGCGGTGGTGGCGTAGGTGATTTGTATGGGTGTTTGGTGGCGGGAGTAGCAGTGGCTTCGAAATGGTGGTGTTGGAAGGTGGTGATTGGTGGTTAGTAGTGGGGACTGGTGGTGAAGGGAAGGTGGTGGGTGTTGGTTATAGTGGAGATGGTGGTGGGTTTGAGTTTTAAAAGAGATGATGGTGGCTGGTTTGTACAATTAAATCAAATCCAACAATTGTGTGTAATAGTGTTATACATTTAAATGTTATTATGATATAATATCATTTGTTTTTATATATTTTGGGATATTAGTATTTCAGTTTTGACTATTCATTTCATTCTATTTGTATTAAAACAATGGTGAAAGATTTTTTTGTCAAAAACATTCTCTGTTAAATGACACGTGAATTGCACGTGATCATTAATGAGGTTTTCTAACAAAAGTGTTAATAACTCGACTTTTTAACAAAATGACAACATTAAAACATAAATTATAAATATAACTCTTTCTGTCTCACTTTAAGGTTATTAATTTCTTGTTTGTTCTGTCTCAAATTAAAAAGTTCTTACTTTACTTTATTATCTAAAATGGCTGAGACACACTAGTCATTTTCACAATAAAAACTATCTACCCATTTTCTCTGTCAAACTTTTCTTTTTATACTTTTTTTTTAATTTCCGTATAAAATCAAGAAAAAACTTTAAATCGAGACGGAGGTAGTAAAATTTTGGAAGCCCACATTATGAAGAGACTTTAAGGCCTAAAATACAATTCGCCCCATGCCATAATATAACTAAATAATTGCCCCAAAACTACTCAAACAAAAACCTCTCATGATAAAGGCATATCATTATAAGTCTATTGTACGGCTACGGGAAAATAGCACATTAGTGCCCCAAAGTTTCATATGAGCTGCAATTTAGCTCATAATGTTCTAATTTTGGCAATTTGGTGCCTAATGTTCCTATATTTTTTTTTGCGAAATGAGTCTTTTTTGGATGATAATGGCTGGAAGCTAACTTAATTTACGAAAAATCTAACGAGCTTATTTGAAACTCGCATTTCTTGCCCATAAAGTTCAATAATTTTGTGTTGACCCCATTTTGTTAAAAACTTTACAACTCCTAAAATTATATATTTATATATATATATTACTAAAAGAATGTATATTTTAATTAAACAAAAAAACATACTCCCCATTTTGTTAAAAACCTTGCAACTCCTAAAATTATATTTTAATAAATATCAAAGTAAAATATTGTTTATCATTAAAAATAATATATTTTTTTGTACAGTAGTGAAAATTATAAAAATAAAGTCATTTATAATTCTTATTTCTTAAGTAAAGGGATAAAATTATATTTTTTCTTAAAAGTAAATGGCTAAATTTAGATATTATTCCATAGATAATAGCCTTAAAACCTTCTTTTAACCTAAATTTGCTTGAAAAAGGAAAATAAAAATCAAACCTAAACTTCTACCTTCTTCGCCTCCTTACCCTAACCCCACCCACCCACCCACCCACCCACCCAGCGGCCACCTTTACATCTCGTCTTCTCCCATGATTTCTCTTACTCCCACAACGCCAATTTGCTTATCTGGGTAAGAAATGCAAATTTTAAAGAAGCGCGTTAAAATTTTCGTTAGCTTCCATCCATGAAGACCGTGACCATCCAAAAAGACCAATTTCACCCCAAAAGGTGAACGTTAGGCACCAAATTATCAAAATTGAAACATTAAAGCTTAAATTGCAACTCACATGAAACTTTAGGTACTATTACGCTTTTTGCCCTACAGCTACACAAGAAATATAATAAGCTCCAAATTTTTATATATAATGTGTGTTTGACACCCCCCCCCCCCCCTAATCTCTCTACACAACACCTTTGTAATTTAATCTTCATTCTTAAAGTGAGAGAGAGAGAGAGAAAAATTCTTGAAGGAAAAAAAAAAGAGAGAGAGAGAGTCAAATTCATTCATGGAAGACCCAATATTAACAACCTCTACCAAATTCAACAACATAATCATACTCATCACAATCCTCTTCACCCTCCACCGCCTCCTCCGCCTCTTCCGCAACCGCCACCGCCTCCCAATTCTCACCTTAAAACCCAATCACCACCACCGCCACCAGCAACCCCTCTTCTGCACCGTCTGCCTCTACGACGTCGCCGCCGGCCAAAGGTACCGGAAACTGCCCGAATGCAACCACTGCTTCCACGTTGACTGCATAGACACATGGTTCCAATCCAAATCTACATGCCCACTTTGCCGGAATCAAATTCCCGACAACCAACTCCCTCTCCGGCTCAAACGCGACGAGCCGCCGTCTTTTTTGTCTACTTTTATTACGTTCACTAAGAATGTTATTAAGAATATGGGTAATCCTCTTAGCCATGATCTTTTAGATTGTCTTTATGTGACAATTTGAGGTATATTTCATAGATTTTTTTTTTTTTTTATCATTCTTTATTCCATGAGAAATGTATAATATATACTTGTAGAATTTCATAAATTCAAGCTCAGATTATATCCTTTTTCTCGAGATTAATTTGCCTCCGGTGAATAAAGGATTGTATCAAAAACAGAGCAAAGCAGAGGCCGAGCGGAAATTGGCCGGAGTTCATTAGTTTGAGATTAATCCGTTAAGTGTCAGAGCTTAGAGTGAAACTTTGAGGTACGTTTGTTTCTTTGTTTTTCTTTTTTGTGTGTTATCCATCATTTTCTTGATAAAATGTTATAATTGAGTGTACCGACAATCTTTATCTTCACGTCTCTTTTTTACTTTATCAAGTTTTGTTTTCTTGTTTTTTCTTTTTTGTGTGTTTGTTTTTACTTTTTACCGTAACGTCGTGTGTTCACCACTTTAATATGGGTTAGTCTCATGCAAAACTCGTTTTCTTTAATGAGTAAGAAAAACATGTTTTTTTTTATATCATCTGGCGTTCTTCAACACACTCGCGGGACCTTCATAATAAAGCAACTGGTCATACTAAACATTGATTCTGGTCATAACTAACACATCAACTGCTTTTCAAATTTTCTTTCAGAAAAAACCTTCTGTCTATCACTTTCAAAGATTCTGGCTATCAATCTCAAAGGTTCTGGCTGTCAGTCTCAAATATTCTTTTCATCTTTAATATTATTTTTTTCTCACAGGTGATGCTTGTTAAATTATATCAAGAATACATTGTTATTTATATCAAAAACCTCTTGAGGTTGATAACCAGAAGGTTTATGTGCTTGAAAATCACATCCAAAACACTTTATATTGACATCCAAAACCGTTTGAGAAGTTTTGATTATTTACAAATGCCATCGCGCGTTTTTTTAAAGAAGTTCCACATATTTTCAAAAATGCCACCGAAACACGTTTTTTCTGGGAGTTATGTAAAACACGTTTTATGCAAGATTTTGGCCTTTAATATACGAAATCAAAGAAAATATTGTGAATTTTATCTCACTTTGATAAATAAAAAAAAATCCAAAAAAATTGATTCTACTTTTGGAAAATTAAAAGTTTTTAATAAGCATATTATTGTTAGTGAATCGATAGCAATTTTTAATTGTATTTTTCTGGTTTATTTATTTTAGTCAAAAAATTATATTATTTTTACATTATTTTTTTAAACTTTTAGTCAAAGTACAATTATATTGAATAATTTTTATTTCTATTTTGTATAGTAAAGTTGGGCAGAAAAAAAATATTAGAAATGATGACTAGTATACTAATCCTAATTTCCTGTGCGATTGTGCCTTTCTATTTTAAGGAAGTTTTGTGTGAGACGGTTCACATGTGAGACGAGCTAGTTTTATCGAGAGAGAAAAGGCTTGCCCCGCACTGTCAATGGGGGTAAACCATTTACTTTCTCAATGAGACCCATATCACGTGTGAGACCGTCTCACACAAGTTTCTGTCTTCTATTTTACTTCTCAACTAATACTCTATTTTCTTTCAAAATAAAAATAAATACTCCCTCCGTCTCAAAATATATGTCGTTTTGATCACTTGCACAATTATTAATAAATACAATTAATGCATGTGAAAAAGTCTCATATACCTTTAAAGTAATCCAGTTACCTAGGCAATTACTCTATCCGTTTCATGTGAATTGAGACCAAAAAAATGGGCACAATAATTAAGAGAAAGTAGTGAATGTGTGGTGGAAAATGAAGAAAGAGAATGAGTGGGGTAAATAGTAGTGTTGGTTGGATAAAATGAGTGGTGGAAAATGAAAAAAGAGAATTAGTGGGGTTAAATGGGTGGGGTTGAGTGAATATAAAATATTAAAAAGTTTGTCATTTTAGGCAGTCTCAATTGAGGTGAAACGAACCAAAAGGGAAATAAGTCTCAATTCACATGAAACGAATGGAGTAAATCTTAGGGCAAATGATACATTAGTGTGCTTAAGTTTCACTTGAATTGCAATGTGGCTTTTAACATTTCATTGTTGGCAATTTAAGTGATAATGTTTACGTTTTGTGGCAATGTATTGCACGGATACTAATGAAAATGGATGGAAGTTAACAAATTCGACGAAAAATAATGACTTTCCTTAAAAATTGCTTTGCACGCCCCTAAATTCAAAGATATTTAATCTGAAATTATTCCATTAATAATATTTCAAACACACACACCACGAACATGTATTTCATTAATATTTATTTTGAAGATTAAATATACTGTATCTCTTAAAGAAATTTATTATTTCTTAAAACTATCCAAAGATGAAATACACGGAAAATAATTAATTAGAGTCTTTTGTTATTAGGCATTTGTTTTGTTACTGAACATAAAAAGAAGTCTTTTGTAGCACCAAAACGAAAAGACAAAAATTGTCATCAGGCTCTTCTTCCATGAGAAGCCATTGAAGAAGAAACCCAAAATCTCAAAAGCTCAAATTTGAGATTTCGAAGATTTGAAAAGGGGCACTCTTTTTTTTTTTTTTTTGAGAAAAAAGAAGAAGAAGTTATATTTGAAGATTTGAAATTAAGTTGAGTTCAATTTAAAATTATTGAGACTTTTTATCTTTTCAAATTTGAGTAATATTTATTTTGAAAAATAAGAAGAAAACTTATTTAAAAAACATTAATCAGTAATTTATTGATTTATATATTTTATAGTTAATATTAAGGAAGATGAATAATTTGTCAAAATAATGGTTTAAAAAATGGCAGGGTGGGCGTTGGTAATATTTATTTTGAATGTATGAAATAAATTTATTATTTTATTAAACTCTTTTATTATTTTGTTCAGTAAATATAATTAATAAAATTGTGGCAGTGATAATTTTTTAAATTTAAGGGTGGATAATGTAATATTCTACAAAATTCGTTATATTTCCGGTTCAATTTGTTAACTTTTATCCAATTTCATTAGTATCCATCCAGTTTTAAGTCATATTGCCACAAAATGTAAACATTATGAGTTAAATTGCAAAAAATGAAATGTTGGAAGCTACATTGCAACTCTGGTGAAACTTAAGTACACTAATATGCCATTTGCCCTAAATCTTATGCTAAAGATAGTTCACTATCATTAAAAAGGGTATAATTGGTATAAAAACAAAAGAACTTGAAAATAGTAAGCAAGAAAAAATAAAAGAAAGCAAAAACACTATACTCGTATGCTCCGTTCATCCCACTTAATGGAAAGGCGTCCCCCGGGGCATAGCTGGATGGCAAATGAGTGCACATAAGATCTTTCTAGAGGCATGTAGTGTGGGTTCGATTCCTGGTGGGATAATAATAGTAGCAATGAGGGATCAAAACTACTATTCCCAATATTAGTATGGCGCAAACAAGAAACTTGGGCATAAAAAAGAGGTAGACAAGACTTGAAAATCACGTCACGAACCGGGACAAAAGTCTGTGGCTTATTTAATCCGTTTGGCACATTTTATCTGGGTTAAATCAGGAGTAAACCGCTTATCTGACATTCGTACTATGTCAGGAATATCACTTTAACCTCTGTACTATCTAAACAACAAAAAGAAGCTGCGTACTATTGATTAATTAGCAAAATTAACCAAAATCGTTAATAAATGTAATGGACGTTAATAAGCATTAGAAATTTAACAAACTAAATAATTGTTCCAGCCATAATCTATGCATTTGTTTCCGTGTTCACCCTAAAACTTAATATTTTTCGTTTAGGAACCTCTGTTCTCAAAAAAACTTAAATTTTTTTCTTTCTAATTAAACAATTACAAATTTATTTAAAAGTATTTTATTAGTCAACTCCCAATTATTAATTCAAACCACATGAATAAGCTGTCAACTTTATACCACCACCTCCGCCACCACTCACGTTCGCCGCCATCACCCACCACCGCCGTCAACATCAACACCGTCGCCACCACCCAACACCGTCGCCACCATAAACCATCGTTTCCATCATCGCCTCCACAATCCACCCACAACCAGAAGAAACCACAGCCATTTCTAGCCACCGTCAAACACAATTTGAGAAAATGTAAATCTGGACAACTTAACAAATCAACAACCAGATCTGGATCAGAAAACTCAATCACACACATGTACACGCACTAAAGAGAGGGCAAAGAGAGGGATGAGCACAAAAACACACAAGAACATATCTAAAAACCCAAATCAGAAAATAGAGAAAAAAAAACCCCTAGTTTTAGATTTAAACCCAAAATAAAGATCTTTACACACACACGCAATCAAGCATAGAACACAAATAAAAGAAAGAGAAATGGCGGAGAAAGACGACCTGCAGTGGCAGAATTGCGGAGCCCTTAGGTTGACGGTGGCGTGGAGTTTGAAGCGGTCATGGTGGTAGCGTGAGAGTTTGGGAAGAAGAAGAAAAATTAAAGAAGAAAAAGAGAAGGGACAGAGGCGGAGGGTGGTGACGCAGAGAGGGGTGGCGGAGGATGAAGGAGGTGGTTCTCTATAGAGAAAAGGTGTAAATTCTCTCTAGTTTTTTCTTTCCCAGACCAAATGAAGAGAGTGAGTTTGATTTAATGAGTTAGGGTGGGATTTTGGGTATTTTAGTAAAATGAGTTTGAATTGTTAATTTGATTGGATAAGGGGGATGTTTGTAAATTTATATTTCATTTTCAGTGTTTATAGTTTGATATATTTTAGATCTACCCCTTTTAGCACTCAATTAGGCGAGATAGTAGTTTGCTTTGTTATGGGGGAAAATTGAAAATACTGATGTTAACATCCGTTAACTTGCTAACACCCGTTAACTTTCATTAACGATTTTGGTTACTTTTGCTAATTTATCAATAGTACGCAGGTTACTTATGTTGTTTTGGTAGTACAGATGTTAAAGTGAAAAAACTGAATAGTACAGATGGCAAAAATGTCGTTTACTCGTTAAATTAGACCCGAGTAATTATAAAGTTACAACAAATTATCACGAAATTTGTTTTAAAAATATTGTGTCCTGATTTTGTTAGTGCATTTAATTAAATACAATCGTTGCTACCAATAAAATATCGTTCGCTCATTTTGTAACCATTTTTTGTATTCATCTTTTGTGCTTTTAGCATTTGTCCATTTACACCGTCTTACTCAGGGGCGGATCTATTAAGGACTGAGCGGGGGCGACGGCTCCCACTGAATTTTCAAAAAAAAAAATTAAAAAAAATTTGCATAATGTATGTTTTATATTTTATGTCATAATACACGTATGTTCGTGCTTGTCCAGCTGGTTAAAGTAGTTTGCTACGACTTGGGCCATCCTGTGTTCGAAAACCACAACTCCACTTTTCTCTCTCTTTTTTTTTTTGGTTCATTACTTAGAAAAGCCACTACAACTATTTTGTTCTCTTAAATTAAATTGTACAATAATTAATGGGTTTCAATATTTTTTTTTGCGAAGTACTCCATCCGTTTCATGTGAATTGAGACAAAAAAAGGCACAATAATTAAGAGAAAGTAGTGAATGTGTGGTGGAGAATGAAGAGAGAGAATGAGTGAGGTAAATAGTAGTGTTGGTTGGATAAAATGAGTGGTGGAAAATGAAAAGAGAGAATTAGTGGGGTCAAATGGGTTGGGTTGGATGAATATAAAATATTAAAAAGTTTGCCTTTTTGGGCAGTCTCAATTGAGGTGAAACGGACGAAAAGGGAATTAAGTCTCAATTCACATGAAACGGAGAGATTATACTCTAATTTCTTTAACACTATGATGAAAATATTAAATTTCAATTAAATTCTATTATGTTCATCCTTTTTAAAGAATAAATATGAAGAACTTTTTCTTATATAAATAATTAGTGAATTATAGATTAAAAAAATATAAAAATATGGAAAATAACTTCATTTCAACTAATAATTTAATTTTATAAAGTGCTTAAAGATTATAGACAATTTATATATGTATTGTAAAAAAAATCAAAATCGCAATGAAAAATATTCCCTACGTCCCAAAAAGACTTTTAAATTTTTTAAAACGATTTTGGACATTATTTAGAGATGGAGGAAGTATTTAATATTTTGGTGTTATTCGTGCCTTAGAGCCTAGTGGTGAAAAATTATATACTATATTATAAAGAGTTCCAAGTAAATGTTATACTCCCTCTGTCCCAGAAAGATAGTCCACTTTGGATTTTTGACAGTCAACACATGTGAACTTTGACCAAAGATTATTATCAATCTAATCATCCCAATAAAATTTTAAAATTTGTCAATGATAAATCACTTGATGATTAATCAATCACAAATTTTAGAATTTCACAAGGTTGGTTGGATTGACATTTATATTTAGTCAAAGTTCACTTATATTGACCATCAGAAATCAAAAGTGGACCATCTTTCTGGGACGGGGGGAGTATTAATAATTGTTGATTTACTATGCAATTATTTTAATATGCATAATATTTTACATTTGTCGCAATGTGAAGAAAAATTTGGCCCCCACTGACCAACATTCCTGGATCCGCCACTGGTCATACTCTCAGTATATTTAATTATAAGTCATTTTAAGTAATTATCCTTAAAATATAAATTATTATAATTTTTTTTGAAGCAAATTATTATAATTTTTCAAATTTGTTCAAAAACATAAGTGATGAAAACCATTGTTTAAAATAAAATATTGATAAATCAGTTAAGGATAAGTGAGTACAAAGTTTTATTTTATTTTATTATATTTTATTTTAATATAAGAGTACAAGATTTTTGTAAATAATGTCGGAGAAAGACGCAGGGAGGCATGCCTGGGCCGGGGGGAAATGATTAGTGCTCGAAATGGCAAATTATAAAATGGAACAAAATAAATAAGATAATTGGCATAAAAACCGTTTGGGTTGTGTCTATTCCATTTTGTTGTTTCTTTATTTATGGACGTATGAATTTCAATAAAGATTCGAAAAAGATAAAAAGTGTGTTGGCCACTGGCAGTGGCCAGCCAAACAATACTGGACACAGACATTTGGAATGGGCGGCCTGGTCTAAAATGGAGTATACTAATACTCATTCGGTCCATTTTATATTGGTCAAATTTTTCTTCAACACAAATTATTTTTATTTAAACAGTAATATTAATATAATTATTTTTCAAAAAATCAAAATATTATATTAAAAATCATTACGTAAATTACCGATAACATTTTAGATTTTTCTAAACGCTAGACTGGCATTAAATTAATGGTTGGCCGAATATTTGTATTGATTAAAAAAAGTCAAGAGATTAACATAAATAAATGAAAGAATTAATTGCTTCCTCTGTTCCATTTTAAGGTTATTACTTTTTTTTTTGTCTGTCCCAAATTAAGGTTATTACTTTACTCTATTATCTAAAATAACTTCTCTCTCAGTTATTTGATAAGTGAGTTTTTACTCATTTAATGAAATACTTATAAGCTTAATTATTGCTTTGTTCTCGAGCTTTTGTTATTTGATTTGGGTATTTTTTTGTGTTTTTTTTGTCTAGGGTGATTATGAGCTCAATCTACAAGAAAGAGGGAGAAAAAGTGCTTAATTGAGTAATGATGCAAAGGCCAGGGACTGCTGTGCAAAATCTGTTGAAATCCAGGGACCAAACTGCAGTTTCTGAAACATAGGGACTGTTCTGGAATTTCTAAAATTCCTCAAGGTCCCTCATAATTTGACAATTTTTCAGTTTGGTGCTGGGAGGGAGAAATGGGGTGGGGTGCAGAACTGAAAGAGAAGTTATTGTAGGGATTTCCTCACACTTGCCCTCATTTTTGGAATTTTTGCATTTGAACCTTAATAAATAATTTTCACTTCAATTTAATTTAGGTTTTTTTATCACGTGCAATTAGGGTGTAAATGGTTCTGTTTGACAGTAGTTGTACCATCAAGATTGATTCAAATCTCTGTCCAACGGTCACAAGGGTGCACTGCCTATAAATAGTCTTCATTTCTCAACAATGAAGGTTGCTGAGCTTCAAGAGATTATATTCCCAAGTGTTGAAAGATTGCTTTGAAGATTTAACCCAGATATTCAAAGCTCAAAGATCTCCTTAGCAAACCCAGAATTCTTCATCAAGCTTCAAGCCAATCAACCTTTCATCATTCAGCCTTTGTACACAGAAAGTTTTCAATTGCTCAAAACTCATTTAGATCATTAGAGCATTTGATCCCTTTCCACACACACACCCGATTTATATGATCACATAAATTATATACTTCGAATACACCGGTTGTTATAATAGCTTTATAAGTTAGATTGATTATTTAGAGTTTAGATTCATCTTTGTAATCTTGTAAAAGCTCCTCTAAATTAATACAAGTCTAGTAGCTATTAGAAAATCCTAGAATAACCATCTAGGTAGAGGACGTAGTTCATTCTAGAACGAAGCTCTTCAAATTTGTGTGTTTGATCTTTACTTTTCTGTCTTGTTCTTTAATTTTATTAATTGTGCTTTCTCACTTAAGTTCATCTATGAAATGACTTGAAAGATGAATTGTGTTTTCCTTTGATCTTTAAGTTCAGATTATCGTTTGCATCATTGTGTTTTTCAACCCCATCAAACCGCTCAACTCTTTTCATATCCTCTTTGGCCAAACCGCAAACTCCGCTGTGCATTTTATCAGTTCGGTTCTAGTGCTTTGAACCGCAGTTGGCCAAAGTGATAATTACTCGGTTGAATTTTAAAGGGTATTTCCGAAAAAGTTTGGACCGCTATTCGCCCCCCCTCTAGCGGTTCTATACCCTTGTTACCCTCTGGGACCAACAATAATTATTATGTATTTTTAGCATTTTAACCATCGTACTTAAAATATATTTGAATGAAGAAAGAATGTATGTTTTTCCATTTTTTACTTATTTTACTTTCTGGAAATATTTTTCCCCTTTAAAAAATTATCATGGCTCTGGCACTGCTCAATTAGTCCCTAAACATTTGTTCATTTTTTTTTAGTTTGAGAGAAATTTTAAAATGCATTGATTTCTTTTTTGTAGATTAAGTTATTGGGCTGTGCAAGAAGATCTACTGCACAAGGCCCAATTTTTTCTAGGGCCCCATATTTTCCCCTACCCCAAACACTTGGCCAAAACCCGGGTAGAAGATATTCTGAAACGGGATTTCATTTAAAACAACGCTGACTGGAAAAAAAAAAGGGTAGGTTCGTGGTTCGGAAATTACGCAAGAAGATCAAACGGCAACTCGGAAATCGTGGCTTGATTGAAGAGGCCGTCGATCTATTGATCAAAACAACGGTAAAAATATATAAATACAGAGTACTCCCTCCGTCCCACTAGAAGTGAGACTTCTTTCCTTTTTGGGCCGTCCCACTTAGAGTGAGACTACCCAAAATGGAAATGTTTTAATATACTTATATTCATCATTCCCCACTATTTAACCCCACTCATTCTCTCTCTTCATTTTCCACCACTCATTTTATTCAACCAACACCACTATTTACCCCACTCATTCTCTCTCTTCATTTTCTACCACATATATATCACTTTATCTTAAATATCGTGCCCACTCCTCTAGTCTCACTCTCAATGGGACGGAGGGAGTATATTTCTAAAAATTGTAACCTAGGGAAATTACGTTTCTGCAGGTAACTTGTTTGAAGTTTCCGCTTCTTTTTGGACTGGTTTTCAGAAATTCGTGGCCTAAAGAATGTGATTGAGATGGAACCTAAAGAACAGAGAAAGAGGTGTAGAAAAATGGTGGAAATGGTTGACTAAGATGGGGGCGTGGGTGTGGGGTTGTTGTTGCCTGCTGCGTAGAAGAAAGAAGGTTTAGGTTTTCCTTATTTTATTTTTAATTTTAACTCATGTAATTTTAATAGTTTACATAATGAACCCCAAGCTTTTACTTTTTTTAATTTTTTTTTTAATGATTTTCTATTTTGTCCTTCATAATGCATATGACTACGTACGTCTAAAAGGGCTGGAGTTGGCCATAGTAATTCTGTTGCTCAAAATGTCTCGTTGAGGTACCTTTTTGCAACAGAGTGACATGATGTTTTTTTTTTTTTTTTCCTTTTTATTGTTAAGTCTTACAATTTTCCTTTTGTGGTATTTTTGACTATGCCTCGTAAAATTAAAAAACAAGAATCTGGTCATAAAAAAACAAAGAATTTGGTCATGATCAATGTAATAGAATTTTGAATTAAAAAGTTATGATCAAAGAGTGCTCTAAGGATGTCATTTTCTAAACAAAATATTTTAGTTGTATTAAAAAGTTAGAATCAATGTAATCGATTTTTGAAAATATTTATATATAGTATATACATATATTGTGATTTTTTCTAAAATATTAAGGGCCCAATATTTATATTAGCACAGGGCCTCAAAAATTATTGAGACGTGCCTAAGTAAAATATACTATAACTCACCCGTTTCATAATAAGTATCATAATTATATTTTTAAAGAGTGCTTTACTTGCTGTTTCATTGCTTGCTAATTTTTTTTTGAAGGAGTGTGTTTTATCATGGAAAGATTATACTTCCTCTGTTTTAAAATAATTGTCCGCTTTAGATTTTTCACACATATTAACAAGTGTAATAAATTCATATTAAAATGACTCAATTACCTTTAATATAATCCAATTTTGTAGATAATGTCGGAGAAAGACACAGCAAATTATAAAATGGAACAAAATAAATAAGAAAATTGGCATAGGGTTGTGTCTATTCCATTTTGTTGTTTCTTTATGGACGTATGAATTTCAATAAAGATTCGAAAAAGATAAAAAGTGTGTTGGCCAGCCAAAGAACACCGGATACAGATATTTCGAATGGGCAGCTTTGTCTAAAATATACACTACTAATACTCATTCAGTCCATTTTATATGGTCAAATTTTTCTTCAACACAAATTATTTTTAATTAAACATTAATATTAATATAATTATTTTACAAGAAATCAAAATATTATATTAAAAATCATTACGTAAATTACCGATAACATTTTAGATTTTTCTAAACGCTAGACTGGCATTAAATTAATGGTTGGCCGAATATTTGTATTGATTAAAAAAAGTCAAGAGCTTAACATAAATAAATGAAAGAATTAATTGCTTCCTCTGTCCCATTTTAAGGTTATACTTTCTTTTTTGATCTGTTTCAAATTAAGGTTCTTATTTTACTTTATTACCTAAAATAACATCTCTTTCAGTTCTGCACCCCACCCCATTTCTCCCTCCCAGTTATTAAGGTTGGCGAGGAAGTAGTGGTGACCGTTGGATTGTGGAAGAGGAGAGGCGTGCTGGGAGGGAGAAATGGGGTGGGGTGCAGAACTGAAAGAGAAGTTATTGTAGGGATTTCCTCACACTTGCCCACATTTTTGGAATTTTTGCATTTGAACCTTACTAAATAAATTTAACTTCAATTTAATTTAGGTTTTTTATCACGTGCAATAAGGGTGTAAATGGTTCGGTTTGATTCTGTTTAAGCAAATTTAGAGACCAAACCGTTAGTCTCGGTATGAAGAAATCTCAAACCGAACCAAACAATTGAAAATTCCAAACCAAACCAAACTGAACCACCAAGTCTGGTTCGGTTCGGTTTGAACCGAGGTTTATTATTTCGGTTTAAGCCATGGTTCAAACCATGGTCCAAAGCATTGTTAAAATCAGTCACATTCACAGAACAAACGACAGTTCAAACTGGTTTAATTGAGAAGTTCTTATCCATGGATAAGAGCTTAAATGGTTCATTCACATGTCCCATGTACAAAACCCCACCTGCACCACTTCTTGTTTTATATACTTCCTACCTCAATCCTTTTCTCTCCTTCTCCATGTGGGATTCATATAACTTCCATAATACCCAAACACCCAAGCCTTCCCCTTCTTCCTACACACACACACACACACATAATTCTTCACTTTACCGTTACCACATCTTTTTTTTTTTTTTTTTTTTTTTAATGGATGAAATTATATCATTTGAGACAACAATCTCTCCATTTAATTTGTACTTACAAACAAATTACTGAATTAGGTGAATGGACTATAAAGAATGTTGAAAGAACGAAAAGTATTGTCTATTTTTTGGAAAATTGTCTAAATCTTAGTACCACAACTGTAAAACTGTGTCCATTTGCCTAAGCCTGTTTTGCACATTTGAGTTGTCAAGTTATTTAGTAATTTAATTACAGTTGGAGTTTCCAGTAAGAAGAGATCCATTATTTTGTGTACCATTCTATCACATAATGATCCTAAAATGGCTCATTTTCTTATAAAGCTAGGTTAAGGAATGGAAACTGAAGAAAGTTAAAGAAATGGATCTTAATATGAGAAAGTAGAAGCCTTATTTTATTCACAGAGTATAGAAGTATATATAGTACAATGGAAAGAGTCCTAACTAGGTAAGTAGACACTAGTTGCCTAATCTAAATACAATAGAGATATGCACAATATTCTCAAGAGTAAGTACAAGGAAGAACAACAAACCCTAGGGAAACCCTAGGGCCGGCGGATGTTATGAAGACCGTGGGTCGGGTTCTGGACTGGGTCGGGTAAGACCCGTAGTTTCCTTAATACGCCCCCCGCAAGATGGACGGTCCGTGGAGAAGACCAATCTTGGAAATAAGTTGTTGGAAGCGTAGCCGTGGCAGCAGTTTTGTAAGAGCATCTGCAAGTTGATCGTCCCCAGAAATGTGCTGAACAAGAAGCGAACCGGACTGAACCTGCTCTCGAACAAAATGAAACGAGAGAGCAACATGTTTCATTCGCGAATGGAAGACCGGGTTGGCAGAGTAGGTTGTAGCACCAAGGTTGTCACAGTAAATGACAGGTGGCTGAGGCGGAGAAAAACCAAGTTCAGTAAGCAGGTTTCGAACCCAGGTTATCTCTGCAGTGGTATCAGCAACTGCACGAAATTCTACCTCGGTGGAAGATCGAGCCAGAGACCATTGCTTTCGGGAGGACCAGGCCACGGGATTGCGACCAAAGTAAACCAAAAAACCAGAGGTGAAGACATAATCAGTTTTATCACCAGCCCAATCAGCATCACAAAAGGCATGCAAGGTGGTGGGGGAGGCAGAATAAATCTGGAGACCCATATGCATGGAGCCATGCAAATAGCGAAGAATGCGTTTGAGAGCCATCTAATGGGTGTGTTGCGGGTTTTGCATAAACTGAGCAAGTTTATTGACGAAAAAAGCAACATCGGGTCGGGTAAATGAAAGATATTGAAGACCACCAACAAGGGCACGGTAAAGAGTGGGATCAATAGCTGGAGAGTCAGTGGATTTGGTAAGAGGTGGAGAGACAGCCATGGGTGTAAGAAGGGGCTTAGAGTCAAGCATGTTATGGAGAGTGAGGAGATCATGAATGTATTTGGACTGAGAGAGAAGGAGACCATCGGAGTTGGGAGTGACTTCAACACCCAAGAAATATGATAAGGGACCAATATCCTTGAGTGAGAAGCGGGTGGACAGACTGGTGATGAAGGAGTTGAGAATAGAGGGAGAGGGTCCGGTGACAATAATGTCATCAACATAAACAAGAAGGTAAAATGGAGATGGAGATGTGAGGATGAATAAGGGTGGGTCGCCGAGGGAGGAGCGGAAGCCATAAGACAGGAGATAGGTTTTAAGTTCATTGAACCAGGCACGGGGTGCTTGTTTGAAGACATAGATTGCTTTGGAGAGGCGACAAATAAAGGAGGGGTTGGTGGAGTCAACGAAACCAGGGGGTTGGATCATAAAGACGGTTTCAGAGAGAGTACCATGGAGGAAGGCATTGTTGACATCAAGTTGGCGGAGGGACCACTTCTGAGTGGTGGCAAGGGAGAGAAGAAGTCTGACAGTGGCGGGTTTAACAACCGGGCTAAAAGTTTCAGAGTAGTCAATGCCGGGTTGTTGATGAAATTCTTTGGCAATAAGGCGAGCTTTGTACTTGTTAATGGTGTTGTCGGGGTTATATTTTTGATACGGAAAACCCATTTTCAACCAACGACATTGTGAGCAGCGGAAGGGGGACAAAGGGACCATGTTTGATTTCAGGTGAGAGCTTGATATTCGTCAAGCATGGCATCTCTCCAGTATGGGATAGATAGGGATTGTTTGGTGGTGGTGGGAAGACTGGTGGCAGAGGAGAGTAGGGAGAGATGGGCATATTTTGAGTTTGGTTTGATGATGCCATGAGAGAGCCTGTTATGATGGTGCGGGAAGGAGGGGGTGGGTAGTGTTGTTGGGAGAGGTAGGTGTGAGCTGGGCAGAAGTGGTCCAGTTGGGTAGGGTAGGGGGTTCGACCGGATCAATGGGATGAGGGCGGTCAGGTGAGGGGATGCGTGCAGTCGGGGCTGGGGAAGGGGTCCGATCGGGTGAGGCATCTGGTGCGGTTGGGTTTGGGGAAGGGGTCCGATCAGGTGAGGCAGCAGGTGCGGTCGGGGTTGGGGAGGGAGTCTGGTCGGGTGAGTAGGGTGGTCAAACCGAGTAGCCAGGAGGGGAGGGAGGTCGGGTGGGAGGAGTGTTGGGGTGGGTGGTGGATGGTTGGAAGGGTGGGGTGTGGGGAAGAGAAACAGCAATCCAGTCAGAGGAAGAGAGGGTGGGGAGCTGAGGGGCGGAGGTGGTGAGGGTGGAGTAATGGTAGGATGATTCAACGAATTTGACATGACGAGAAGTGTAGAATCGGTGAGTATGAGTACCTAAATAGTACTAGGCACTTTGAGAGGGTGAGTAGCCCACAAAAATACAGGGGATAGACTTGGGCAATTTATATGGGTTATAAGGGCGAAGCCATGGGTAGCACAAGCAGCCAAAGTTGCGAAGTTTGGAGTAGTTTGGAGGGTGGTTGAATAGTCGAAGGTAGGGTAGGCATTATTGAGAGTGGGGGTAGGGAGGCGATTAATGAGATAAACCGCGGTAGTGAAGGCATAGGGCCAAAGGTTGAGGGGAAGGTTGGCATGTGAAAGGAGTGAGAGGCCAGTTTCGACAATGTGACGATGTCTACGTTCAGTATACCCATTGTGTTCTGGAGTATGTGGAGGCGTGGTGAGATGGGTGACACCGTCATTGAGTAGTGAGGGTGTGAGTTTAAAATATTCTCCACCATTGTTAGAATAGAATTGAGTGATGGGATGGCGGAAGTATTTTTCAACAAGAGTTTTAAAGCGAAGAAAGATTGTGTAGGTGTCAGATTTGTTTTTGAGTGGGTAAATCCATATATATTTGGTGAAGTGATCAACAAAAATGACATAATATTTAAAGTTGTCAAGTGAACGAACAGGTGATGTCCATACATCAGAGAAAATAAGATCTAATGGAGCCTTGGATACAAGAGAGGAGACAGAGAATGGCAGTTTATGGCTTTTATTAATATTGCAAGAATTACAGGGAGAAGAACTGGAAGGAATTGATAAAGAAAAACTACTACTTAACAAACTAAGGATAGATGGGGAGGGGTGTCCTAATCTATGATGCCATAATTGCAAGGAAATAGTGCTGGAGTGAGCTTGAATGAACGGAGGATGCCACAGGTAGACTCCATGCTCAAGTGTGCCATGGAAAAGAATGCAGTACGTCTGGATTTCCTTAAGAACAAAGGTAGATTGTGAGAATTTAATGGTGGCATGATTATCTTTGCAAAGTTGTGAGATAGACAGAATGTTTCATGTAATGAGTGGGACATGTAAAACATTATTGAAAATAAGAGTGGAAGAGGGAGTGGAGTGAGAGAAAGAACCTATGTTGGAGATGGGGAGAGAGGAACCATCGCCAATGATAACATCATCACTACCGTTGTAGGGGTGGTAAAGGGAAAGATTGGAGAGGTCATTGGTAATGTGGTGAGTTGCGCCATTGTCAAGTAACCATGGTTTGGGTGGGGAGGGTGGAGGGCCAGTGGCGGAGTGAGCCTGGGGGTTGGAGGGACGGGGTTGGCGGGGAGAGGGGGTGGGAGGGGGGAAGGTGATAGAGGGGTAGGCTTTTTGGAATTTGTGACACTGGGAGATGACATGACCGACAATACGATAGTATTGACACTTACCTTTGAATTGACCATGAGTAATGTCAGAGGAGGACCCGGTGGAAGGGGTGGATTTAGGAGAGGAACGGTTGTAGGTGGGGCGAGTGTGAACCGTCATGGCAGTGGTGGGAAAAGGTGTGGGTGAGGTGTGTTGTTTTAAGGTGAGTTCATGGTGGATGAGCTTTTCATGGAGGGCTTCAAAAGTGATTGGGGTGTCGCGGGCACGGATAAAGTCGATCACAGGTTTGTAGGTATCATAATCAAGGCCTTTAAGGATTTTCGCAATCTCTCGTGAGGCTTGGGATATCCAATGAGAGCACCAAGAATAAGACGATCTTGGCATCTCCAGGTAATGGCAGTAGGGTTTTTGGCAGTGGTAGTGGTGGTGGTGGCGGGTTTGGCGGGTTCGGGGGGAGAAGCGGCAGTGGCTGGGGTGTTGATGATAATCTCATAGCCAGGTTGTGGGTGGGTGCCGTTAACAAACTTAAAGAGATCAAGACCAAAGAGGATAGATGTAATTTGAGAGGTCCATATGAGGTTTGTGAGAGGGGTGAGGGTGCGACAGGTGGAAAGATTAACGAGGAAGAGATGTTGATCAGGTTGTGTTGTGTTGGTAATGGTAATGGCGGCGGTGTAAGTACCCCAATCTGAAATTGACCAACTTTAGAGGAATTCTTGGTGCCATTCAGGGATAAACCGATGGGCCAGGACCTCACTAGGATAAACCAAACATTCCAGGACTGTTCTGGAATAAACCTTAGAAAAATCCTGAAGCTCGCCAGACTGAGCCGTACGGATGGTTTGGGTACCTGAGGGACCTAGCCGTACGGCTGGTTTGGGCACCCTCAGTCCCTATAAATTGAACCCTAGGCTGATCATTTCAGGGGGGGAGAAAACAGTTTTAGAGGAAAAGCTCTGCAGAATTGAGAGCTGATAGGAGTGATAAACACATTTGAGTGAAATGAGTGAAAGAAGATAGGCTTAGAACCAAAGAGTGGTGAGGCCTCCTTCTCCCCCATCTTCTCTTCATCTCATTCTATTTTCCTTTTATTTATTTACCTTATGTCTTTATGTTTCTTGCAAATTATATGAATTGGAACCAAGCCTTGATCCATGGTGCCCTTCATGTTCTATGCATGATTGTGGGTTCTAAACCAAAGGATAACCTAAGGCTTGTTATCATTTGATGTCATTATGTCTTTACTTTGATGCAATTTACTTTCAAGCCTTTACATTACATTGCAAGTCTTGTCCATTCAAGCACTATATATATATGTATATATATATATATTACAAGTCTTGTCCTCTCAAGCTACTATACTATTGCTATATATAATCATGATTTGTTAAATTTCTTATTAATATTGTTCTTGTTTGGCCATGATGATTATGATTGGGAGATAAAGTTTCAATCTTTATCTTCCCAACCATGATCTTGCCTAAAATCCCCAAGTTTGGGACATAAAGATTCAATTTTTATGTTACATGTTTGTCCCTAAAGGTTTAATTTAACTTAATAAGTCTATTTTGGTGATAAAGTTCCAATCTTTATTCATTAAATGGTCATTTTGGCCCCAAAGGGCATGTTCACCACCTTTTCTTAATTTCTCCAATGATTGCCTTTGATCACACCCAAATCTTTGTTTTTGGGGTTCTTTTGATGATCAATGTGCATAGGAATGATCTTTTCAAAAGTTTTGTTGTTAATCACAAACTGAAAATTAGCATTTCAGTCCAGTTTCAGCAGAATACTCTGTTTCTGCCTGAAACTGGACAGTTTTCTGATAAATCTGTAAAAAAAACCCGGAACGGCCGAACAAGCCATTCAGATGGTTTAAACCAGCCATATGGCTAGTTTGGCCAGGGAGCACTTTTTTCCAGTTTTACTCCTTTTTGTTAAACTGATTGCAAAATAACCCTTTTCTGTTAAATAATTAACTAGCTTTGTTAAAAGTCAGTTTCTCCCATTTTTGAAAACACACACACACACATGCACTTTGTTAACTAACGATTAGGGAGACTCGGTTCTATCCGAGGCGACTTGAGTGACGTAAAACTCTTCCCAAGGCGTAACCTGACCTCCGAACTAATAGAATCTCTAACATTTCCATTTGTTGGGTTAAATAATTAACAAATGTGGCGACTCCGTTATGTTTTGTGTGATAACCGTGTTTGGTTTTTCGCCCTTCGAAACGCTCCCATCGTTTCATTCGTCACGGGGCGGGATCCTTACAGTGGCGACTCCGTTGGGGAGTAAAGTGTTCGCAAACTTCTTTTTAGAAGCTTTGGGGACGCTTTTGTGTGGGTCAAACTCCCGTTCCCCCGTTTTTGTTACCTTTTGTGTTTGTTTTGTGTGTTTTGTGTTTCTGATTGAATCTTCTGGAGTGGAAACTGTTCTGAAAATACAATAAACTGGGGCTTGATGATCAGAAGTTGAAAAACTGCAAAAAATAATTGCCAGCATGCTATAGCCGTACGGCTATGTTGGGCAGGGAACAGAATGTTTCAAAATTTAACCATTTTGTGCAGGGCAGAAACATTCTGTGTCCCTTTTGCTTCTGCTTATCCAGGTTCCAAATTTACAGATTTGTTTGTGCACATTACCTTCTTCTCTTTTAGCCAAAACTTGGTTTTTTGAAGCTTGGTTATGCATAAGTCTTTTGGACATAAAATTGGGTTTTTAAAGCCTCCTTGTGCATAACCCTTTTTGTAAAAAAATTTGAATCTTTTGTTGTACACAACTTGTTTTGTAAATGGTTTTCAAAAGAATTGTTTTTCTTGAAAAATCTTGATTTCAAAGGATTCTTTGGTTGTGCACAATTTGTTGCATGTACAAGTTTTGGCTTTGTTTGTTCATATGTTCTTGCTTGATTGCTTGTGTAAATAGCTTATTCATGCTTGCTCATATTTGTTGATTATGTTCATATGTTGATCATACATTGCTCATGATGTTAAAACGGATTAAAAATCTCTATTTTGACTCAAAAGGGAACATAGAATGGCCTCACACAACGCGCACTCGACCTTGCACGTTCCAAATACCCTTTAAACCCTGGATGGATGCCAGATGCAGCTTGATTGGTGCTCTTATGCCCTTCTAGCGCGCACGGGTCCATTCCACCTCCCCTTCTGAGCCGAGTCAACCACACTTGTCCGTGACACACAAATACCGTGACTCCGGTTGGTTTTTGGTCTAGCTCACGTTACCACATCCCTAATGTGTGTCTAAGGTTAATCATGGCCAAGTTGATGCCCGAGTCACGACTCCTTGTGAAAGCAAGTGTGACCAAGGTCGTCCTCGACCCGGTCCTTGGCTTGTGCGTTAATGATAGCCATAATTAACCTAAGTCATGTATTAAGGATAGGGTGACACCGTGTTATCATGCCCTAATGAATGGTTCATACTAATCATCCTTAAGCCCAAGGATAAGATTTGAGAGCCCTCATCAAAGATGAGGTTATATCGGAAGTCCCTTAAGTCCCTAACACGAATCTCGATCTTAACCGGGGCTTAATCATGATTGGAATGGCCCACGTATTGGGAACCTTGCGATGCACTAGACCCTAGGTTCGTTTCTTTCGGTCGGTGGAAGCCGCTTGCCCTATAGGACCCTTACCTGGGACTGTCCATCCTTGGGAGTGTGCAAGACATGTGAAAAACGAGGGGTCTATAGACGTAGTGATGGCCTCCACTGATCCAGGATTTAGATTAGTTGCGAAAAAGAAGAGAAATCTTTTCCAACCATGTAGGAATAAAAATGCTTTTTAAGTAAACTTGAATGAATGAATAATCACACATTACATGCGTTTGCTCCTTTCTTCCTTCTTGTCTTTAACGCATCGCATTCTTGCGTTAGCAAACAGTATTTCGTTAAGTCTTTGGACGGATCCCCGTTATCCTCCAAGACCTACGTTAAGGAATTTCGTTAAGTCTTTGGACAGATCCCCGTTATCCTCCAAGACCTACCTTAAGGCATTTCGTTAAGTCTTTGGACGGATCCCCGTTATCCTCCAAGACCGACGTTAAGGCATTTCGTTAAGTCTTTGGACGGATCCCCGTTATCCTCTAAGACCTCCGTTAAGGCATTTCGTTAAGTCTTTGGACAGATCCCCGTTATCCTCCGAGACCTCCGTTAAGGCATTTCGTTAAGTCTTTGGACGGATCCCCGTTATCCTCCAAGACCTACGTTAAGGCATTTCGTTAAGTCTTTGGACGGATCCCCGTTATCCTCCAAGACCTACGTTAAGGCATTTTGTTAAGTCTTTGGACGAATCCCCGTTATCCCCCAAGACCTACGTTAAGGCATTTCGTTAAGTCTTTAGACGGATCCCCGTTATCCTCCAAGACGTACGTTAAGGCATTTCGTAAAGTCTTTGGACGGATCCCCGTTATCCCCCAAGACCTCCGTTAAGGCATTTCGTTAAGTCTTTGGACGGATCCCCGTTATCCTCCAAGACCTCCGTTAAAGCATTTCGTTAAGTCTTTGGACGGATCCCCGTTATCCTCTAAGACCTACGTTAAGGCATTTCGTTAAGTCTTTGGACGGATCCCCGTTATCCTCCAAGACCTCCGTTAAGGCATTTCGTTAAGTCTTTGGACAGATCCCCATTATCCTCCAAGACCTACGTTAAGGCATTTCGTTAAGTCTTTGGACGGATCCCAGTTATCCTCCAAGAAGACGGTGATATCTTTGGATAGATCCCCATTATCCTCCAAGGCACCCGTTAAATCTTTGGTAGGATCCCAGTTATCCTCCAAGAAGCCGGTGAAATCTTTGGATAGATCCCCGTTATCCTCCAAGGCACCCGTTAAATCTTTGGTAGGATCCCAGTTATCCTCCAAGAAGCCAGTGAAATCTTCGGACGGATCCCCGTTATCCTCTAAGACCCCCGTCAATCTTTGGATAGATCCCCGTTATCCTCCAAGATGTTCGTTAAACCCTTAGGCGTTGTCCCCTAGGTCCCTGTTGAGATTTCCGTTAAACCCCTAGGCGTCATCCCCTAGGTCCCCTTTTTGAGATTCTCGTCAAATCCCTAGGAGTAGTCCCCTAGGAAGTCAAGTCCTTGGGAGGATCCCCGTTATCTTCTAAGGAGCCGGTCAAGTCTTTGAATGAATCCCCCGTTGCCTTCCAAGAAGTCGGCTACAACCATGGATTCGAGATCCCATTTGATCCCGTTCACCTTTCACCCATAGGTCTAAGCCTAGCGGTCGTGTCCCATTTGTAGCATGAGCATCCACCCAATGATTACCTGAGCCTAAGTTGCATTCTGTCTCTGCTGCAGCAAGAATGAAGTGGAAAAGAGCACCGTGTCACCGCCTGTTCTGCGTTGAGTCCGAGGGTTCCTCAGCCGCTACAATCCCTCCACGCCGGAACCTTGGAATGACCGGCTCAGAGGAAAATAGTTGGGAAAGCAATGCCGCAAATGGTCCGACCAGCCCAACCAAAGAAGAGTCGCTCCAAGCTTTGGAAGCCTCCAGGGCTCGGGAAGAGATTACCAGGAAACACTACGAGGAAGCACGAGACCGGTTTGTCGGGTCAATGAGACGAAAAGGCGTTAAGGTTTTGTTTCAGACGGACGGGTCCTTCGTTGAGGTTTCTGACCATGAGGAAGGGGTCGAAACCACCCAACCTCCAAGTCACAACCAAACTCCACCCCCTCAACCTTGCGAAAATACCAAATCCCCCCACTCTCCGTTTCAACACGTCACCACTCAAACCTTGCCTCCCACTCAAGCTCCATACACTCCGCCTTACCCCGGATCTAACATTCCCTTTGGATTGCCTCCCATAAACACCCATGTCTCACCATTCACACCGATCATGCCTCGACCATCACTCCCACGAGGTCTTCCTAATTATACTCCCTCTCAGTTTGAGGTCGCCAATCAAATCCCAAGAACTCAGTCACCATATGTGGATAATTGGCCAACCACTGTATTCTGAGGTGACCCGTATCATTTCTACGGTCCGAGACCTTTTGGACCACAAGTTCATTACGCACCTCCGAGGTACATTCCTGCGAACAACCAGGGTTATGGATATGCCTACACCCCTCCACCCCCGCAGGATCCTCTCAATCATCTATTGGGAAGGAGAAAGAAAATGGAAGTTCAGTATGAAAGGACACTCAATAAGCACCCCTTTTCATTGAATAGTAATGATTCTCATCCCCGCCGCGCTCCGACCAACAATGGAAGAAGAGCCAAACGCCAATCCAGACCCCATTTCATAAGGTTTGAGGATTTCAGAATGCCTATAAGCAAGGTATTTGAGAGATTGGTTAAGCAAGGCCTCGCAAAGCCTCTTGTCAACTTCCAACCCAAAAACCCTGAGAAGTATCTCGATGTTAACAATAAGTGTGCCTTCCACAGTTACCATGGACACAATACCGACGAGTGCCCTGCTGTGATACGTATCATTCTGGGTTTGATTGGGGAAGGAAAGCTTGAACCCCCTCATGCCTCCGCCACAGCCAACAGCCCGAGTGTCAAAGTTCTTAGGATCGAGAGATCAAATCCTGTGACTTCTCCAAGGATCAACGAATGTAGTGGTATCCGCCCCAAGAGAAAGGATACCGTGGTTGACGGAGTCACCAACCCCAAAGTAGGAGAGCCAGTTTCGGGAAGGTTGACAAATTCAGCAAAGCCAAAGGGTCAATGGCATGGAAAATGTCTGCAGGGCTAAATGCCCCGGGTTGGGAAATTGATGGTGTTATGGTCACAGTAACAGAGAGCAAAATCTCAAAACCCCTTCCACCGACCTCCCCTCAGGAAAGGTCAAAGTCCACTGTTAGAATGTGTAATAAGCCTTTAGGGAAAGTCAGTTAAAATGTCTGTTAGGTCTAGTTAGAATCTTGACTCCCCGGTTAGTGCTATGTGGTGACCCTTTTGAATCCATTGTCAATTTTCTTAATGAAATTATAATTATCATTACTACATTGTCAAAAGTTTACATAAAAAATGTGTGTGAGTCGTTTACTCAAATAAAAAAAATGTGTGTGTGTCAATCCTTATAAAAAGAAAAAAAAATGTGTGAGTCTTTTGCTCAAATAAAAAATGTGTGTGTCAATCCTCATTAAAAAAAAATGGAGATCGAGTTTTCTTAAAGTAAAAGGTCAACTCTTTTCTAAAAGGCTAATCCGCTAATGAGGTGTTCCTCTCAAATCGTGGTTATAATTTCACCTTGAGGTTTAAAATGCTAAAGTCCTCTGTGGTCTTGTCCACCGGAAACATAGACCAAGGAGCCTGTTGGGTATGCTTGTTTCTTAACCCTCCTACTTATGTTAGAATTGATTGATACCATCACCTATTAATATTTTATGGACTTTAGGACCCTATGTAAGAAGTTTTATAACTTCTATTTTTAGCTTAGTCCATTTTATAGTATAGGCTTAGAATATAGGACTTGGAGCGAAAAGGAATGAAGATCCAAGCAAGTTTGTGGTCACTGCGCAGGACTACTCTGCGCAGGTATCTCCTGCGCAGCATTCTATCTTACTCAGTTTTCAATACTTTCAAGATCACCTAACTTGGAAAACGCTTTGAAGATGTACGCTTATTAAAAGTGCTGAGGTGTGCAGAAACGACAAAGCAAGCACACTCAGCAGATCCAACGGTGGAGATGCGCTCAAGATAAATATTTTAAACGAAGACAGCTGTCAACCTTCTAGAAGAAGCTTTTGAATTTGGTGTTCATGCTCAGTCTCCAACGGCTCTATATCACCTGTGCACCAATCATATTGTGCCAGGTCATCAACCTTGATCAGAGCTCCAACGGCTATAAAGGACATCTGCTCACCAATCATATTGTGCCAGCTCATCGTCTTTGCTCAGAGCTCCAACGGCTAGTTTTAAGCTCTCTGTTATAAATAGCCTGCTCATATTCATTTCCAAGTTGCTAGAGTTTGTGCTTTCTAAAGTATCATTGAAGTTCTGAAGATTGCTGCTTATATTCCCAGATTCAAGATCAACCTTTAAACCTTCATACCTTCAAACTCCTGCCCAGATCCTAAAGCCTTATATCACCCAGAATTCTTCGTGCTCTTCATCTCATAGATTCATAGAGCCCAGAATTTCTGTCACACACACCTCTCTTGAAGCTTCGATCATTTAGGTCTTACTTCTTGAGATACACCGGTTTAGTCTAAGATTTGCTCTTCATAGAATAGATTTTGATTTGAGTTTTGATTCATTGTAATCTTGTAAAAGCTCCTCACATCAATATAAATCTCTCCATTAGAAAATCCAAGACTAACCATCTTGGTAGAGGACGTAGATCTTTCATCGATCGAACCTCTCCAAATAGCTTGTTCTTTATTCTCGCTATTTATTTCCTGCTTAATCATTTCTTAATTACTGCTGTGTTTGATCTTATCAGATTGCTTTTAGTGCTGCTGTGTTTTTTATTGCTTATTGCCTTAGAATCCTTTTTACCCAACACTTTAAGCCAAAACTTAGCGCGTGCGTTTTTACCTTCTGCGTAGTATACCCTGCGCAGTTGCTGCTTAAATTTCCGCTGTGCATTTCACACTCTCTCTGCGCGCTATACTTAGCTTATTTGAGAATTGTGCGCATAAGCTATTGCTTTGCAAAAGGGTTTGAAAAGATTTTTTTTTTAAAACGCTATTCACCCCCCCACCTCTAGCATTTTTCATACCCTTGTTGCCCCTTTGGGACCAACAGAGCCCACATCCGAATTGGCGCCCACATGAACAAGAAGATCAAAACGAGTTGGGACACCGCCCACAAGGAGAGGCCCATGCTTCGAAAGCCCAAGGGTGGGTACATCAAATGGAGAACCATACCCTCGCCGAATGCCATGCATGAGGTTACGCACCTCGAAAGGAAGTCGCCAAAAGGAGATGGCGAAAGACGAACTCGGTAATTGCAATGCCAAGCCAAATGGAAGCCTCGCGACATCTTTCCCGATGACACGGAGCCCGAGTTCCCCATGGAAATATGGAATGTGCCGCCGACAACCCCTCCAACAATTGAGGAAGAAAATGGACCATCGCACTTTATAGGAACCCAAAAAAAAAAAAAAAAGAGTGATGAGTCTTCCAGCCTCGTAGGATCTAGACTTTCATCAAAGTCCGTCCCGGACTGTGTCTTTTTATTTTTGCAAAGGTCCGCACTTGGACATGTATGTACAAAGTTATCTCAATAAAAGAGTTATTTTCATTCTCTTCTCTCTAGACTTGAAAAATTATTTGCAATATACATTTACTCTTGAAATTGCCTTGCTTGTTATGATCAATTGATTGCTACGTCCCTAAAATGATGAATTGACTTCTAAGCATACTAGTCAATGACGACTCATTAAGGACGAATGGACCTAACACGAACGAAAAATGCTAAATGCAAACAATTAATCTTGATGTGAATAAATGTTGTGATCAATTGGCATGAAGAAACCATTAATGGCAAGTCTTCCCTCATACACTTCCCCGATACACAACCCGATACACTGAGACGAATTCCTGATGCACATCAAAGGCATCCCGAGACAGTGAAAAGGTGAGGACGTTGTTGCTCAACCACCAAGATTCAACCGTGATCGCACGTGCGCAACCAAGCAAAGGGCTTCCCGGATCGTCAAAATCAAAGCTAGAATCGATAAAGGGCTGCAGGAAAGCCAATGCCCAAGATAGCAAGCTGGGGCTAATGTTTACCTCCTCCCTAAAAAAAAAAAAAAAAAAAAAAAAGAGGGAAAGGAAATGAATGTATGGAAAGAAGGGAAGGAAATGGTGAAAACAAAGTTTGCCCTAAAAGGAGTTCACACCAAAGAGGGTTCACCCCAAGAGGTCCATCTCAAGGAGTTCACCCAAAGCAAAGTGAGCAACAACGTCCACCGAGACAACAACAAAAGAAAGCCAACTTCAGCAAAAGACGGCCTCATGGCCGAACTACGGCGACCTGAGCTCGTCACATTGAGGGGAACGTAGGCAACCTTCGGGTCCGGTCATAGCATGAAATGAATCCATCAAACCTCGGTCCTCCCAAAATGACCTGGTTCTCTTCCCTTGGTCCCATCAATGACCAATTTCCCAGATAATGACCAATTCTCCTGAACGCATTTTGATCTTGCCATTGATCGAATCATAATCTTAATTGATCACAGCATTTGCACATGTTAAGGATAATTGCTTGTTATAATCTTGACTTAATAATGAACATGGTCCATTCCAGCAATCATGTTGATGATATTAACTGAGGCCAATTTCAAATGTCTCAACGAGTCTTCTTCTCTACATCTTAGGAAAGAGCTAAACACTTGTATTCTGTCAAGCAAGGGCTTCCTCCCGTTTCATGATACATTGTTCATCAACATAAAGGGACTCTCTCCCGCCTAAATAAAGGCCCTTGCATGTTTCCTCCAAAAAGATATATTGAGTCCCCGTCCCGTCGAGTCGGCTGGATCACTCATGAAAAAAAGAGAAAAATAGAAAGAAAGGCACCAAAAAAGTAGCCCGCTAGGTTGAAAACCCGCAGGGGTGGTGTAGGCAAAAAACAGGGTGTGCCATGAAAGACGCAAAAAAGTAGCCCGCTAGGTTGAAAACCCGCAAGGGCGGCCTAGGCAAAAGAAAGGGTGCGTCATGAAAAAGGGATGGGTTCCTAACCTCATTCCAAAGGTCAGAAGATGATATTAGGGCTACTCCGCCATCGACACCGACAAAGACATGGGGCTATGCCACCATCGACGCCAACAAGGACATGGGGCTACCCCAACATTCATGACTACAAGGACATGGGGCTACCCCAACATCGACGACAAAAGGGTTCTCTACTCCCGATTGCTCCTAAAAAATAGACAAAGCTCCAAAGGACTTTACGCATAACAAACCTCATGGTTAAGTTAAAATCAAAATTTGACTGACATGCTTCATTAAAAGATTCACCTTGAGGAATGAGCACTTTGAAAATTTTCCCTTTTGGCATCATGCTTTTGATAAAAGATGTTTTTTCCCCTTTCAAGTCGCGTCGGGCACTTGAGGGTGTGTTTTGTGAAAAAATTGTGTTTTTTCCCTTTCAAATCGCGTTGGACATTTGAGGGTGTATTTTGAATGTTGTGTCGTCCCCCTTTCAAGTCGCGTCGGGCACTTGAGGGTGTGTTTTGTGAAAAAATTGTGTTTTTTCCCTTTCAAATCGCGTTGGGCATTTGAGGGTGTATTTTGAATATTGCGTTGTCCCCCTTTCAAATCGCGTCGGACATTTAAGGGTGTGTTATGTTTTGGTCCGTCCCATTTCAAATCGCGTTGGGCATTTGAGGGTGTATCTTGAATTTTGTGTTGTCCCCTTTCAAATTGCATGGGCATTTGAGGGTGTGTAAAAAGATTGATTTTCCAAAACCTTGGACTTTTGCGTCCAACAATGTACCTTAAGGGTCCCCCCTAGGCTTTTCCCGGTATCAAGAAAATGTGTCAACTGTGCCATAGAGTAGTGTTGACCAAATCCAAGCCTCGACACGAAGTGGTCACTTTTAGGCTAGTCCTTGTCCCAGTTTCTCCGTCAACCTCCCATGAGTTAAAGTTGACCGAAGCGTTTAGAATGACCAAGTAAGAGTCAAACCATTTGGTTGCGCGGGCAGTCCGGCGTGACGTAAGCCCATTTGATTTGTAAGGAGTTGTCGGCAGTCCTTCATAAGTCCAGATTAGGACTTTGAAAATTGTGAAAGTCCTGGTCGTGCGCCCAGGATGAAATGTGTAAATTAGGATGAAATATGAAAATTGTGAAAGTCCTGGTCGTGCGCCCAGGATGAAATGTGAAAATTGTGAAAGTCCTGGTCGTGCGCCCAGGACGAAATATGAAAATTGCGAAAGTCCTGGTCATGCGCCCAGGATGAAATGTGAAAATTGTGAAAGTCCTGGTCGTGCGCCCAGGATGAAATGTGGAAATTAGGACAAAATATGAAAATTGTGAAAGTCCTGGTCGTGCGCCCATGATGAAATGTGAAAATTGTGAAAGTCCTGGTCGTGCGCCCAAGATGAAATGTGGAAATTGTGAAAGTCCTGGTCGTGCGCCCAGGATGAAATTTGAAAATTGTGAAAGTCCTGGTCGTGCGCCCAGGACGAAATTTGAAAATTGTGAAAGTCCTGGTCGTGCGCCCAGGACGAAATGTGAAAATTGCGAAAGTCCTGGTCGTGCGCCCAGGAGGAAATATGAAAATTGCGAAAGTCCTGGTCGTGCGCCCAGGACAAAATGTGAAAATTGTGAAAGTCCTGGTCGTGCGCCCAGGATGAAATGTGAAAATTGTGAAAGTCCTGATCGTGCTCCCAGGATGAAAATTAAGGATTAAGTTCCATAGGTTTGAGTAGCCTTAAACTCTCTCACCCGAACTACGTTAGGCTTGATTCCCCACGAGTGGGATACGTAGGAATCCTATACCTCTAGGTCCAGCCATAGAACCAAATCGGCCAAGCCGTCCTCCCATCGGATTGGGATGCTTATAGGTTTGAGTAGCCTTAAACTCTCTCACCTGAACTATGTTAGGCTTGATTCTCCACGAGTGGGATACGTATGAATCCTATACCTCTAGGTCCAGCCATAGAACCAAATCAGCCAAGCCGTCCTCCCATCAGATTGGGATGCTTATTTTGTCGACAACCCCGCTTTCTTCAAAAGCGATGTTGCCGAGGGGCTCTGTAAGTACCCCAATCTGAAATTGACCAACTTTAGAGGAATTCTTGGTGCCATTCAGGGATAAACCGATGGTCCAGGACCTCACCAGGATAAACCAAACATTCCAGGACTGTTCTGGAATAAACCTTAGAAAAATCCTGAAGCTCACCAGACTGAGCCGTACGGATGGTTTGGGTACCTGAGGGACCTAGCCGTACGGCTGGTTTGGGCACCCTCAGTCCCTATAAATTGAACCCTAGGATGATCATTTCAGGGGGGGAAGAAAACAGTTTTAGAGGAAAAGCTCTGCAGAATTGAGAGCTGATAGGAGTGATAAACACATTTGAGTGAAAGGAGTGAAAGAAGATAGGCTTAGAACCAAAGAGTGGTGAGGCCTCCTTCTCTCCCATCTTCTCTTCATCTCATTCTATTTTCCTTTTATTTATTTATCTTATGTCTTTATGTTTCTTGCAAATTATATGAATTGGAACCAAGCCTTGATCCATGGTGCCCTTCATGTTCTATGCATGATTGTGGGTTCTAAACCAAAGGATAACCTAAGGCTTGTTATCATTTGATGTCATTATGTCTTTACTTTGATGCAATTTACTTTCAAGCCTTTACATTACATTGTAAGTCTTGTCCATTCAAGCACTATATATATATATATATATATATATATATATATATATATTACAAGTCTTGTCCTCTCAAGCTACTATACTATTGCTATATATAATCATGATTTGTTAAATTTCTTATTAATATTGTTCTTGTTTGGCCATGATGATCATGATTGGGAGATAAAGTTTCAATCTTTATCTTCCCAACCATGATCTTGCCTAAAATCCCCAAGTTTGGGACATAAAGATTCAATTTTTATGTTACATGTTTGTCCCTAAAGGTTTAATTTAACTTAATAAGTCCATTTTGGTGATAAAGTTCCAATCTTTATTCATCAAATGGTCATTTTGGCCCCAAAGGGCATGTTCACCACCTTTTCTTAATTTCTCCAATGATTGCCTTTGATCACACCCAAATCTTTGTTTTTGGGGTTCTTTTGATGATCAAAGTGCATGGGAATGATCTTTTCAAAAGTTTTGTTGTTAATCACAAACTGAAAATTAGCATTTCAGTCCAGTTTCAGCAGAATACTCTGTTTCTGCCTGAAACTGGACAGTTTTCTGATAAATCTGTAAAAAAAACCCGGAACGGCCGAACAAGCCATTCGGATGGTTTAAACCAGCCATACGGCTAGTTTGGCCAGGGAGCACTTTTTTCCAGTTTTACTCCTTTTTGTTAAACTGATTGCAAAATAACCCTTTTCTGTTAAATAATTAACCAGCTTTGTTAAAAGTCATTTTCTCCCATTTTTGAAAACACACACACACACATGCACTTTGTTAACTAACGATTAGGGAGACTCGGTCCTATCCGAGGCGACTTGGGTGACGTAAACTCTTCCCAAGGCGTAACATGACCTCCGAACTAATAGAATCTCTAACCTTTACATTTGTTGGGTTAAATAATTAACAAATGTGGCGACTCCGTTATGTTTTGTGTGATAACCGTGTTTGGTTTTTCGCCCTTCGAAACGCTCCCATCGTTTCATTCGTCACGGGGCGGGATCCTTACAGGCGGCTTCATTAGGTTTGGGGTGGGGTGAGCCGAAAAATTTTGAAAGAGAAAGAGAGGTTGGATCTTTTTCTGCTCTATACCATATGAGAAAGTAAAAGCTTTATTTTATTCACAGAGTATAGAAGTATATATAGTACAATGAAAAGAGAACTAACTAGGTAAGTAGAGACTAGTTGCCTAATTTAAATACAATAGAGTTATGCACAATATTCTCAAGAGTAAGTTACAAGGAAGAACAACAAACCCTAGGGCCGGCGGCTGCTATGAAGACCGTGGGTTGGATTCTGGACTCGGTCGGGTAAGACCCGTAGTTTCCTTAATACTTAATCCATTTATCTCATCAGAAAAATGGTCTCTTTGGTTGAAAGAGTTTTGTTAGTGGGAGCATTCACAATGGTAGAACTCATTATGGGTTGTATCACATGCTATCTCATTGCCATGTCATTGGAAAACTAACTTAACTCATTTTTTTTATATTTTTTTTTTTTGTAAAATGGTTGCTACTATTAATTGTTAAGGAAACCAATATCAATTCCTAATTCATGTGTATATAGTTACTTTATTAACTTAGGTTTCCTTTGTATATAGTTTTCCTAATTAGATTAGAATTCGATAGTGTGCTCTTCAAGCAATATTTTGTATATAATCTCTACTGTGAATACAAGTCAAGGCTAAGGCTTTCATGCACCAAATTACTTTCTCTCATATCTCTTACATGGTATCGAGCCCAAAAGATCCCTAACTATTTTGCCCTAACCGCCCACTTACAATAAACACTGCCGCCGCCCCTCCCTTCCCTACCAGCTGCCGCCACCCCAAATACCTATGGCATCCTCTTCTGAATTCTCCCTTATTCCCAACAACGATCCCACGAAACCCCTCATCATGGTATCCCTCACCCACATTCTCAAACTTACATCCACAAACTTTATAGCTTGGAAAACACAAATTGAAGCAACACTTTTAGGGTTTGATCTTTACGAATACCTTGAAGGTACTTTAACCGCACAGGATGAAACCCTCACCATCACCACACCTGCGGTTGCAGCCACCGATGCTACTCCGTCCAAACCAGCCACCACTATCACTACACCCAACCTGGCCTACAAATCTTGATTCCGACAAGATAAACTTCTTCTTGGTGCACTATCAGGTACACTTTCGCCTTCTCTAGTACCCTTAATCTCCATGTGTAAAACAACCAACGCAGCTTGGCTTACTCTCAACAAAACCTATGCCAACCCCTCCAAAGGCCATCTTAAACAACTTAAAGACCGCCTTCGCTCCATCACCAAGGGTACTCGAACTATTACCGATTTCATGAATGACATCAAAACTAGCGCCGATCAGCTAGCCTCTTTAGGCCGCCCCTTAGATCCCGATGACATCGTCGATCGCATCCTTGACCAAATCAATGACCCAGCGTATGACAATGTCATCTCCGTTGATCAAAACCGAGAATCACCCATTACCTTCGATGAGCTACATGAAAAACTTATAAACCGAGAACTCACCATCTCTCTCAAAAACTCTGTGGCTCCATCCTTCCCTGCCACGGTCAACCTTGCCACTAAACCCCCCCCATCCAACAACAATCGTCCAACCACCACCTACAACAACAACCGTAACATTAACCCCCTCAACCACTCTAACAACAATAACAACAATCAGTCCCGCAACACCTATCAAGGACGATGTCAATGATGCAAAGGATATGGTCATTCACTCAACTATTGTTCCATCTTCAAAAGTCAGTTTCCCAATGCCAACATCCCACCCCCACCACCACCTACAAACAACCGCAATAACCCTCCTTCCCATCTACTACCCAACCCAGCCATTTATGCCGTCACCACCTCCTCCCCAGCTCCTCACCCCAATTGGCTTCTCGACAGTGGTGCCATACATCACGCCACCAACAACCTCAATAACCTCTCCTTGCACTGTCCGTATGACGGTACTGATGAACTCTTTATTGGTGATGGCTCTGGACTTCCCATAACAAACATAGGTTCTACTTCTCTCCTTACTCCTTCCTCCACCTTCATACTTAATCATGTTCTTCATGTTCCTACTTTATCTCGCAATATTATCTCTATATCTAAACTGTGTCAAGATAACAATGCCTCCATCACCTTCTTATCTAATTCATTTGTTGTGAAGGACAATCAAACCGGGGCAATCCTTCTCCAAGGTCATCCTAATTCTGGCGTCTATGAATGGCATCCATCTCACTCCGCTGTTCATTCTGCATCAGTCTCTACCACCTCTCGTTGGCATCACCGCTTGGGTCATCCGTCTCTTTCTATTTTACGTCATCTTAGTAATAGTTTTCAGTTAGGAATTTCTTGTTCTAGTGATTTTCATTGCAACTCTTGCGATTGTAATAAAAGTCACAAATTACCTTTTTATAATAATACTATTCGTTCTTTTGGTCCACTTGATATACTTTATAGTGATGTTTGGATATCTCCTATTCACTCTCATGATGGCTATAAATACTACATTATCTTTGTTGATCACAACTCTAAATACATCTGGTTTTACCCCCTCAAACAAAAAAATGATGCTCTCACTGTGTTCACCACCTTCAAACCCATGGTGGAGAAACACTTTGGCCGCCCCATTAAAACCATCTACAGTGATAATGGTGGTGAATATCTCGGCCTTCGTCCTCTTCTTGCCTCTCATGGCATCCAACACCTCACCCCTCCCCCTCATACACCTGAACACAATGGTTATTCTGAAAGACGTCATCGACATATTGTCGAAACCGGTCTCTCGCTTCTCACTCATGCTTCTATACCTCTGACTTACTGGACACATGCCATATCCACATCTTGCTATCTCATCAATCGCATGCCAACACCTACACTTAAACTCCATTCTCTCTTCTCTATTCTTCACAAACAACATCCAAACTATCTCAAACTCCGAAGTTTTGGATGTCACTGCTACCCTTGGCTCCGTCCCTACACCTCACATAAACTTGATCCTTGTTCTGCCCCATGTGTTTTTGTTGGCTACTCAGCCACTCAAAGTGCATACTATTGCCTTGATCCCATCTCCAATAAAATATACACCTCCCGTTATGTCAAGTTTGTTGAGACAGTCTTTCCCTTTGCCACTCGTCCCACTTCCTCCCTCTCCAATCCTACCATCAACGAGTGGTGTCACAACTCGCTTCCGCTCATCTCCCCTCAACCAATACCTCCTCAAACCGCCTCTCCTCAAACCGCACCTCCTCAACCGGACCCTCCTCAAACCGCACCTCCTCAACCGGCCCCTCCTCAAACCGCACCCCCTCAAACTGCCCCTCCTCAAACCGCACCTCCTCAAACCGCACCTACTCTAACCGCAACCCCAACTGCCCCGTATGGTCCAGTCACCCACTCAAAGATCAATATTCACAAACCTATTCAGAAATTAAATCTGCAGGCCTCCCTTCAGTCCACTGAACCAACTACAATCACTCAAGCTCTCAAGAACCCCCTTTGGCGCACTGCCATGCAAACTGAGTTTGATGCTCTTCTCCGCAATCAAACATGGGACCTTGTTCCAGCCTCCTCTGCTCAAAACCATGTTGGGTGCAAATGGATTTTCCGTACCAAGTACAATCTTGATGGTACAATTGAGAGACACAAAGCTCGTCTTGTTGCTAAAGGGTTCCATCAACGTCCCGGTATTGATTATTCCGAAACATTTAGCCCGGTTGTTAAACCTGCTACTGTCCGCACCGTTCTCACTATTGCTACCGTTCGCGGTTGTTCTATTCGGCAAGTTGATATAAATAATGCCTATCTTCAAGGCACACTCACTGAGGATGTCTTTATGAGTCAACCACCAGGCTTCATTGATCAATCCAACCCATCTCATGTCTGCAAACTGCGCAAAGCTATCTATGGACTAAAACAAGCCCCTAGGGCATGGCACAACAAGCTTCGCACCTATCTCCTCCACCTTGGATTCAAGAATTGCATCTCAGATTCTTCTCTCTTCACTCTTCATCAGCAGCAGGGCATTAAATATCTACTTGTCTATGTGGACGACATTATTATTACTGGCTCCAATAATGATTTGTTATCCTCATTTATTGCCAAGTTCTCATCCAGGTTTTCTCTCAAAGATCTTGGAGCTCTGTCATACTTTCTTGGCATAGAAGTTTTGCCACACTCTCATGGTATACTTATTAGTCAACAAAAATACATCACAGATTTATTGACTCGCACCCACATGACTGAAGCAAAACCTGTTCCTACACCTATGGCTCCCCAACCAGCTTGTCTGCTCATCGTGGCACGCCCTTAGCTGACCCTTTCGAATATCGGGCAATTATGAGAAGTCTGCAGTATCTCTCTCTCACACGCCTTGACATCTCTTTTGCCATTAATCGCATCTCTCAATTCATGCAACACCCCACAGAGGATCATTGGTTTGCATTTAAACGTGTGCTTCGCTATCTAGTTGGTACTGCTTCTCATGGACTTCTTATTCAGAAGGATTCGCCTCTCACACTTTATGCCTTTACAGATGATGACCGGGCAGGCGATGCTGATACGTATACCTCTACTACCGGGTACATTGTTTATTTGGGTAAAAATGCTATTTCTTGGAGTTCTCGCAAACAACGTACTCTTGCTCAGTCCTCTACAGAAGCTGAATATAGGGCAGTTGCTGCTACCACTGCTGAGATTCTATGGGTTCAGAATCTTCTACTCGAGCTAGCATGTCCGCAAGCTTCAGTGCCAGATATTTTTTGTGATAATTTAGGTGCTACGTATGTTGCTGCCAATCCACGGTTTCACTCTCGTATGAAACATTTGGGTTTGGACTATCATTTTGTGCGGGAACTTGTTCAGAACAACAAATTACAAGTTTCTTTTATCTCGAGTAATGATCAGCTCGCTGATATTTTGACTAAACCTCTTCTTCGGGCACGATTTCAAGCATTAATGATCAAGATTGGACTTACTCAATGATCTTCCATCTTACGGGGGCATGTTAAGGAAACCAATATCAATTCCTAATTCATGTGTATATAGTTACCTTATTAACTTAGGTTTCCTTTGTATATAGTTTTCCTAATTAGAATAGAATTCGATTGTGTGCTCTTCAAGCAAACTCTTGTATATAATCTCTACTGTGAATACAAGTCAAGGCTAAGGCTTTCATGCACCAAATTACTTTCTCTCATATCTCTTACATTAATGGGGTTCTAAAATGGACCCACTACTTACTTTATCAAAATTATTATTTTCATTTATTTTTATTAAACACTCTAAAATAGTTAGATTCCTAAATTTAAATTTTACATTGAAAGTAATTTATAAATACATATGAATTTTAAATTTAATAACCTTTATTAAAATGCATATTATTGGAATAAGTACATAAACTATTTTTAAAATATTATTTAACAATTGTTTTAATATAAATGAATGAGAAAAATAAAGGCAAGAAAAACAAAAAAACAAAAAAACAAAAACTAATTGTTAAATGAAGAAAGTAGAAAAGAAGGCCGAAAAAGACAAAAGAAGAAGAAAAAAAAAGAAAGCAAAACAGAAGCAGAGAAATGAGTTTTAGTTTGGGTGTGGGCTCCACACAACCACAAAATAATCGTGTCTGGAAAAAGGAGTGATTTCTTTCTTTGGAAACTGACACGCATAGACATAATGGGAAGATTTTTTTTTTGAAAGGGATCAACACCCACAATTAACACCATTGTGGATGCCCTAAGTCTTCTACTAACAATGGCCATCGTCTAGAATGGACAGAGAAAATGGAGAAAAGCACCATGAGGTCTTATAATAATCAAACAAGTGTGAGTGAAAAGCACCATGAGGTCTTATAATGATCAAACAAGTGTGAGTAGTGACTAATCATAAATATACCCACGATCTATTTATGTCACTTAATTTTCCAACTTTGGGGTTTAGCAGAAAGACGTGCTAATGTGTCCATCTAAATTGCATTTTGGTTTTGGGTGAAAAGTGAGTTTGGCAAGGAAGAGTAATTTTGGAAGTACATAATTCCCACATTATTGAGAAGGAAAGAAAGGGGAAGAGGGAGGAGGTGGATACAAGTAGTTAGGTCGTGGTTCGGGTTATAGGTTTAGACCGCTGTTTGGTCTCACTGTCTTGACCGTGGTTCGGTTTTGCGGTTTAGACTTCGGTTTCGTTTGGCGGGGTTAGACCGAAGACCAAACCGAACCAGGTGGTTTGTAAATTTCTCAAACCGAACTAAACTATTAGTGTTCAAAAACCAAACCAAACCGCATAGTTTGCTTCGGTTTCGAACCGCGGTTCAGACCGAACCTCTGACACCCCTAGATGAGAGTATGACACATTTACAAATTCCCCGTTTTCCTTTTATTCATGTCCTTTATTTAGTTAATCTAATACTCCCTCCGTCCCATTTTAAGAGTCAAAAATTTCTCAAATGGGTTTCCCAACTTAAGAGTCAAAATCCCAAAAAAGAATGTTTTTTATACTTCTTTATTTTGTAGGCCCTACATGTCATACACACAACAGCTATCCACTAACTATTCCCTACCTCCACTTTCTCTCTCCTAGCTACTCACTTTTTATACTCACAACACTATACCCCACTAGCTAGATTTTATAATAAAAACATTATTTTCTTAATTTTTGAACTCAAAAAGTTTTTGACTCTTCAAATGAGACGGAGGGAGTATTACTTTACATAGTCTTGTTCCTTTTCTTAACCTTTTACTTGGATGATAAATTCCTAATCTTTATTCATCTAAGTTTATAGTTTTCATCACATTTTGGTAGTGATAACTGATGGGTGTGTTTTTACACATCTATATTAGATACATTTATTCTTAATTTAGAGCCAATCCTTGAGTATTTTAGTTATTTTAATATGTTTGTGGAGTGCCTTTGAGTAGAGGGATAAAGAATAAGAAATATCATGGACTTTAAAGCTCAAAAATAAATGATAAAGAACGAACCATAAACAAAACATAGAGAGATGTGACCGTTATGAACTAATTGCCTTGTATATTACTCGAAAAGAGATTTCCAACAATATTTAACACGTCCAAATTGGAGCTCGTATGAAGAAGTTATGACCTTCGGAAGTTGAGCTAAAAAAAATACAAGTCGCTGTGCAAAAGGTGCGGTTACACATCGTACTACCGTGCTCCTGCACAACACCATATCACAACCTTAGGAAATCCCAGATTGAGTCGGCAGTCGCACATTACGGAGGACCTTTCTAGAATTTCCAAATTTTTGGAGGACTTCAAGAATTTCCAAAATTTGAGGGACTTTTCTAGAATTTTTGGAGGACTTTCTGGAAGTTCTGGAGGGATTTTCTAAAATTATGAAAATTCCAGGGACTACTGGGTATTTCAGCTAGCAAAACATATTTTTCCTTTTTCAACAAGGAATCCTATGGTTTTCTTAATTTTGTCACCTCTTTAGCCCTAGTATAAATAGATAACTCCAGCCACTTTATTGTTATGCTATTTTTATCTATTTCAAGGGGTGTTTTAACAAGGATTCCAAAATTTTATTCAAAATTTGCATTCAACAATTCATGCGTTCTTTTGAAGATTTGTTGATGATCAATATGAGTCTGCTTGGCTAATTCTTCTATTCTACGGATTTGAAGTAACATGTATGGATTTATTATGCATTAAATAATCTTATTATCAATCAAACGTTGGTTTCTTCAAAAGTGATTTTATAAAAGTTTTCTAGTAACGTTTAGGTTATATTTACTTTTGAACAAATTTGTGTATAAGGATTTACAGTGATCGATTGAGATATACAAAGTCTGACTTTTGAAATAAATGATCTAGGTTTGCAAAGTGATTTCTTAACGAAATTGTAGATTCAAAGATTCCTAGGATTTTCATGGGCTCTCCAAATATTACGCGGACTTTGCATAAATTGTAGTATTTGGAGAATACTAAATTGTAGGACGTGTGAACGTTCAATTTTACTTTCGTGAATGAATCACACCAACGATTGATGATATTATTATTTATGCATATTAATGAAATACATGTGAACCCAATCAGTAGATCTCCTTCTCCATGCTTGGATTTCGGTAACTTCGTCCTTATTATTTTTAATTGCAATCTTTAGTTAGTTTAAATTGCTTTCGTAGGATTAGATAAAAAAAAAAAAAAACCAGTCTATTTTTACTTAATTATTTCTGCTGAAAATCGAACTGTTGATACACAAGTCTTTACGGATCGACCCTCACATAGCGTATTACTACCACCGTAACTAGTGCGCTTCCTAGGTTTTTATAACAAGTAGAGTTTTTCTATCAACAACGATTCTCCAAAGATAGGAAGATGTGGACTTGAGTTCTGAACTCATCAAAATCCTCTCTTACTTTAAGATGGTCAAACTTACTAAGTTGACCATCTCACTTTGTTAGTCTTTATTCCATGGCTAGTTAAATTATGTTTTACAAACATTTCCTCTTTCTTTTTCAAAAAGCACATTTTAAACTAAGATTATTTATTTTGACCTAAACACACACACACACTCACAACATTCCAAAGATAGGAAGATGTGGACTTGACTTCCGAACTCGGATCCTATATTTGAATAGCCCTTTCGTTGTTTGGGCTAACATTGAAAACAATGTGGAGACTCTTTATTATTTTTAGTCCGTCCCGCTTTTTTTTTACTATTCAATTCGTAGAAATCTCAATTTTTGCGAATTTAAATATGGTAATTCACAGAAAGGACAGGCGCCAAATTGGGCGCATTTCCAAACTTGCTGATGTGGATGTAAATTTCCACCAAATTTTGGATTTTTGAAGTTGGGCAATGCTAGGGGCACAATAAAAGTTCATAAAATGTTGGATACAAAATGAGGTGGCGATATTTTATTGGTTACATTGATAGTGGACCCGACACACTCTAATTAAAAACACCAATAAAATTTTGACACATCATTTTGTAGACCAAATTTTGTGGTACTTTTTTGTGACTATATATTTACCTTTTGAAGTTTAAAACACCACTAAAATTTTGACACATCATTTTGTAGATCAAATTTTGTGGCAATTTTTTTTTACTTTATATTTACCGTTTGAAGTTTTAAAGCATCTCTTAATTGGAGATGGTCTTACCAATTCGTTAGTTAACTGTGGGCAGACATCAGTTTTAAAACGTAGCAAGTAGTCAATATTCCAGAAATCAAATGGTAAAATGAAACAAGGAAAACTAAAAATTCAACTGGGCTTGAATGTTTTGATTCATGCATCATGTTTTTTTTTTTTTTTTTTTGTCTCAATCTTCCTCTATTGAGTTGTGTTCGTGTTTTGGTTGCATTTAGCCAATTTGACTCTAGTCAAAGAGTTTATGAACTACGCTAGAAATAAAATAGCGGTCAATAGGAAAAGTAAACAATTTTGAACGCTTATAGAAGAATATCAGAGGAGTGGAAACCTTAATCGGAAGCTCGAATTTAGAGTATTTTTAATCAGGGACGGATCTAATTTCAATCAATTTTTATTTTCAGGTGGTCAATATAGTAAATTTAAAGATTGTAAAAAATAAATTTATAAATATTGTAAAAGTCAAGTGTGTCTATGTACCCTCTTAAAAGGGCGTAGAAGCTTCTTGTCCCTTATTCCCATGCGAGAGACTGGTTATTTCCGGGCGGACCCAAGGTGATGACTTGCACCCCACTTAGTCTCCCTTATTAGAAAAAAAATAAAAATTAAAAAGTTAATGCAAACTTAAAATTTATAGGGGCAACTCCCATTTAGTCCCTCATTAGAATCTAAATTACCACCTAGTTCAAGGTATTTTCAATATTACCACCTAGTCCAAGGGATATTAAAAGGGCATGAATGCCCTTACTAAATGACTGGAAATTACATGATTACCCCTCCCTCCTCAACCTTTCACCTTCTCACCGGTCAACAACTTTGACCGACCGGCCACCACCTCCGGCCGACCACCACCTCCGGCCACCTTTTCCGGCAATATTTTCCGGCCACCATTCCCGGCGACCTTTTTCCGGTAACATTTTTCGGCCACCATTTCCGGCAGCCGTCTCCGGCGACCATTTTCCGGCGACCACCTCCGGCCACCATATTCCGACCACCGTTTTCCGGCAACCACCTCCGTCCACCGTTTTCCGGTGACCACCTCCGACCACCATATTCCGGCCACCATTTCCGGCGACCAAACAACTGTGAACTAATCAGTAAGTTCACAGTTGTCAACAAAACTACTAAGAACACAATCGAATCCGGCGACCACCAACTCCGGCGACCAAACAACTGTGAACTAATCAGTAAGTTCACAGTTGTTTAAGAACAAGTTCACAGTTGTTCTAAAACAAGTTTACAGTTATTCCAAAGACAAATTCAAATATTAAAAAAAAAAAAAAACTATTTTTTTTTCAAGAACAAGTTCATAGTTGTAAGTTCGCAATTGTAAGTTTGCAATTGTAAGTTCGCAATTATTTCAAAAACAAGTTTGCAATTGTAAGTTCGCACTTGTTCCAAGAACAAATTCACATTTATAAAAAAAAAATACTATTTGTTTAAAAGAAAAATTCACAGTTGTAAGTTCGCAATTGTAAGTTCGCACTTGTTCCAAGAACAAGTTCGCACTTGTTCCAAGAACAAGTTCGCAATTGTTTCAATAACAAGTTCGCAATTGTAAGTTCGCAATTGTTTCTATAACAAGTTCGCAATTGTAAGTTCGCACTTGTTCTAACAAGTTCACAGTTGTAAGTTCGCAAATGTAAGCTCGCAATTGTAAGTTCGCAATTGTTCCAATAACAAGTTCACACTTTTTCCAAAAACAAGTTCGCACTTGTTCCAAGAACAGCTTCACAGATGTTCTAACAACAAGTTCACAGTTGTTCCCAAAACAACTTCTTCTTTTTTTCAAAAAAAATTGCAGAATAGTGAATATTCCCAATACTATTACATGTTAATATCTTTTGAGTTGTGTAAAAGCAATCAATCAGCTATTTTTGAACTAATTAATGTAGAATATCATTAAATGACAATCATTATTCCCAATACTATTACAGTTAAAAAAAAAAAAAAAACAACAACAACAACAAGAAGATCCATACCCAAATTTCCCTTCTTCCATTCCCTTTTATAAACACATCCAACCTCTGCCATGCTCAACCATCACCATTCACCACCACTTCCCATCCCCAACATAACCATAAGGAAATTGCAACCGCAATTTCCTTCCCTCTTATTTTTGTCCCATGAGAAGAGGTAGATGCCAAACATCCCTCAATCATATCAAGGAATGTTTTAGCATCAACGTCCTTGGAGACACCGTCCAAAATGGTCTCCGGGACAACGATATTCATGATTATTAGGCTCACACAGTTGGAGCGTTTCCACTTCTCCTCATTTAAGCAATCTTCTTGAGTGCTTTCACTAGAGAGAGGAAGAGGAAACGGTTCCCTTAATGCGTGATCTATGTCCATATAGCCTAAGATCATCATCAATTTATTTTTTCAAGTTTTAAAATTAGTCCTGTTTAGCATCGGAATTGTACTCATAGCAGTGATTATGGACGAAGCAATAAGTAAATCTGTTGGGTTTTGAGAACAAAAAGGAATGAAAACAAAAACATGAATAAGAAACTACAAAATGAAAAATGATTAATTATATCAACGAAATCCATCAATAAGATAATCAACATGACATCAAAACTAATCTTTGGATTGCGAGTTGACTCATAAATGATTGCCTTAGGTAACAAGTAATTTGAACTTATATTTTAATAAATACTTAATCTTCCTTTGGGCCGACATAAGTACCTAAGAAAATATCCTAATGTTCATTTTATTTGTTACCACATGAATGCCTAAGTTTAGTCAAATGTCAAGATCTTCTTTGGAAAATTCAAGTCATTCACATATTAACTTAAACATCCAACACTTTACAATTTAAGGGTTTAAATAACGTAAATCACTTAGGCGACAATATAATTTAAACAATGAATAAAATTGTCAAAGCATATAATTAATCAGGGCTTTAAGGTTTGAAAAATGAATGTTTTTGTTCAAGAGACAACAACAAAATAGTGCAGAAACTTTATTTGCAGAACTTGTGTTACTTTCGACATACTTAGCACGACCGTGTCAAACAAAGGGCACGACCGTGCCAAAATATGGGGAAAAACATGTTTTCACGGTGCAGATGGCACGACCGTGCCAAATAATAGACACGACCGTGCCAAACGAAACGGTCCGACCGGTTTAAACAACACACCCGTCCGGACCAGCACCACTGTACACACCGGTTCAAGGTAATAGAGGCGCACGGCCGTGCCAAACAAAGAGCACGACCGTGCCATATAATCTGCACTTCTGAATTTTTGTCTAAATTTTCCTCAAAATCAAAGATTTGCAAGTAGATCCCCATGGTATGTCCTTAAAACATAAAACCATGTTATTTAGGGATAATCTTGCCTTAAAATTAATGGAATCAAGTGAGTAGATCCACATGGTATGCACGAAAACATAAAACCATGTTATGAAGGGATAGTCACACTTGAACCATTTAGTTTTAATGAAAAAACTTTCAAACCTTTTCTGAATTTTAGATGATGATTATCAGTGCTCTATGAACGAATTACAGTCCCTAATCAACATCAAATAACCTTAACGATTCAACAGAAAAAAGAATCAATGTAAAGCGTTTTAAGGCTTTCTTTAAAGAACTCAATCTCAAACAAAATGAGCGGGGCTCTGATACCAATTGTTGGAACAATTTTAATCCCTGAATGCCACACTCACTTTAGAATAGGATTGAGGAAGAGATGAAGCGGAAGCGTTTAAGAACAATACCTGTTGAATCCATAGATGATGATAGGGAGAAATGAAGATGAAGAACAAGTAGGGTGAATGCTCTTCTAAATGATGAATGTCTTTCCTCTTCTACTTCTTTAACACTTAATGAAGATTTATGGAGAGAGTACTTATGAAAAAATGGAGTAGTCTTAAGGGTTGATGGAATGCCCTTTATATAGTAGACTTGGTGACATTTCATTTAGGGACCACACCCTTTCAAGCTTTATGATAATAAATTACCCTTTTGCCCATCACAATTAGGTAATATATATCCAGAATTCTACACATTTTATTATCAACTATACTTTATAAATTAATATTATAATCATAACTTTATGAATGGAAGTCTAAACGACTTGTGTTGCAAGCCATGTCCTTACAATCTCCCACTTGGGTTGCAAAACAAAGTCATTCCTTTAAATTATGAACATAACACAAATGACAACCCTTACGTGCGCACTTTATTGTCATTTATAACAATCTCGTCCATTAGCCAAACAAGTATAGGACTAAAGGGGCAGTCGTTGTAATTGATTCGCAACTAAACCCACAATAATCACGTATACAAATCCAATTAAATGACATAGATCAAATGTATAGATGTGTAGCATGGAATCATAATGAATATATACATATTCTTCCAACTATTCCAACTTAACCAAATGAGATCAAAACTTTAAATAATAGAACAACTAATGAAAGAACAACACAAACTCCCACTATACTAAATGTTATCAAAAGTTGTTACACCCATATGAGCAACATGCTCGTGAAACACTGAAGATGATAACTTTTTCATAAATGGATCCTTTAAATAGAGTTTGTTTCTATAAGTTGTATCCCTTTCGTTCATTTTGTACTCTTTTCTTTATAACAAGATAATTGATGTCTAAATCCATAAACTCTTGTTAGAGTACAGAACTGCTACCTGATAGTCATTTCTTAATTGGTCTTTCGACACTTGTTTTGACAAATTACAGTCCATTAAAACATATGCAGCCATATATTTAACTAATGTCGGAATACCTAATGATCTCAAGATGATCCGACTTTAAAACATAAGCATGTAGTTCTTTAGTGTTTTTGTAAATACTTCTATCATTCTTTTGGCTGCTACTTAATGTTCTTTCCGGATTGCTTTGGTATTGACAAGGCATCCCAACGTTAAATGTAAGATTTACGTATACATTAAGCTTCCTACTGCTGATGTAAAGAGGGAATTTTCCATATACTTTGGATTCAAAATTTTACCTTTAGGACACTGTTTGAGACTAAGAATGTCTCCTTTAAATTAGAGGTGTCATGTGGTTTACAGTTTTGCATGCTAAACCTTTTGTAATACCTTTCCATATGGCCTTTTGTGATAATCCTAAAACATCTCGTGAGTGATCACCGTCAATTTGGATTCTTAATACAAAGATGCCTTACCAAGATCTTTCATTTCAAATAAGAAATTTCTTAGTTTCCTTAATAAGGTTTATATCATTACTAGCAAGCAAAATATCATCCACATATAAGACCAAAATTATAAATTTACTCCCACTGAACTTATGGTATACTTAATATTTACCAAGATTCATTTCAAAACAAATGAAAGAATGACTTGGTTAAATTCTAAATACCATTAATGAGAATTTTTACTTAAGTTCATAAATGAATTTCTCCATATAGATAGTTTCCTTAATGTCTCCATTAAGAAAAGTTTTCTCTAATATCCATTTAATGAAGCTTAAGATCAAAGGTGCTATTAGTGCCATAATGATCCTAAGGAGCTTTTAGAAGATACCGGAAAAGTGTTTCTTTCTTTATAATCAATACCTTTCTTATGAGTTAAAATCTTTAGCAACTGGATGGGCTTCATATCTTTCAACATTACTTTGTGAATCCTTTTAGGTCTTAGAGACCCATTTATAGGTTTCACATCCTTATGTAATGAAATAAGATCCCAAACATTGTTATCTTTCAAAAGATTGTAACTCTTTATTAATGGCATTAATCTTCTTATGAGAATTAGGACTATTGATGGTTTTATGGAAGATAAATAGATTATCTCCCACTATACCTAAGTGTCCTTTATTCTCGACAAGATACACTTAATGAGTATCCGGAATTGCATTCCTTCTTACTTTATTTGATCTCTATAAGGGCACTGGTTCTTACTAATTTTGAGGTTGTTGAATTTCCTTCTTATGATCAACATTTCCATGTTGTTCAATATTTATAGGGAAATCATATTTATTTTGAATTGTATGTTCTTCTTGAATGTCAAGTACAAAACTTGATATCCAATTAGAACTATAGGAAGTGGTATATAAATGGATTCCATATAAATGAATTCCTCTTCCTTTTCAAATTCAAAATATTACTCCAAATTCTCCCACTAAATTCAACATCCTTAAAAGAACCTAGCATTTCTCGTTTTTCAAAACGTTCTAACTTTCGGGTTGTAAAATTTATATATCCCCTAGTTTTCTCGGCTTACCCCATGAATAACTACTAATAATCTTACGTCTAACTTGCCCTTAGTAGACTTATAAAGTCTATCCATATGCTAGACAACCCCATAAATGAATATGGTTTAAGGATGAATAAGGAACGCATCCTTAAATCATTAAGGGTTTATATTAGTAGCCTTAGAGGGAGTTTTAATGAGAATAAAGGTTGCGGTTTTAGCGTATCGCCCATAATGAGTGAGGTAAGAGAAGTATAAAACATACTTATTACCATATCCTTAAAGTTGGTGAGGAGGGCCATGGTGTTGCCACATAGACAAGTCTTAGAGAAAGGTTGCATTTGGTGTTGCCACATCATTACCACTCTTATAAATAAGAGACTTTTCAAATTCTTTTTCTTAGCTAATAGTATTAGTTACTATATAGGGTAACTATTATAGTTAACTACTATAGTTAACTAATACTTATAATAGTAATAGTTATTATAATAGGTAACTAATATAGTTAACTACTATAGTAACTAATACTTATAATAGTAATAGTTACTATAATAGGTAACTAATATAGTTAACTACTATAGTAACTAATACTTATAATAGTAATAGTTACTATAATAAGTAACTATAATAATAGTTAACTATATACTTATAATAGTAATAGTTACTATAATAACTAACTATTATAGTTAACTACTATAGTAACTAATACTTATAATAGTAATAGGTACTATAATAGGTAACTAATATAGTTAACTACTATAGTAACTAATACTTATAATAGTAATAGTTAACTATTATAGTTAACTATTACTACCTACGTCCCAGAGTAAGAGTCCTACTTTCTATTTTGATACGTCACAGAGTAAAAGTCTTTTTTCTAAAATGACAAAGAATCTTTACTATTCATCTCAGTCATTCTCTCTCCTACTTTACTTTTATACTCACAAAATCAATCAACTTAGTATTCACTCCCACTCATTCTCTCTACTAATTTACTTTTACACTCACAACATTTACTTTACTTCCATCATTTCTTAATTTTCGTGCAAATGGGAGATAGGACTCTTACTCCTGGACGGAGGGAGTAATATTTAACTATTATAACTAACTAATACTATTAATAGTATTAGTTAATTATAATAGTTAAATATAATTGTTAACTATAATAGTTACTATATAAGTTAATTATTATTATTAATAGTGTTAGTTAATCATAATTGTTACAATATATATTAACTATTACTATTAATTATATTATTTAATCATAATAGTTACTATATAGCATGTTAACTATTACTATTAATACCATTAGGTTTTTTTGAAATATTCATACAACAGACTTAAATGTATTTCTAAATTAATTAAAAAATATATTTATTATAACTATGTACAACTAAAGCTATGAAAATATTTTGATTAATTTAAAATATACATATATTTTCAAATAAAATTATTATGTTAATTTATCAATTAAAAACATCAAAAAAAGAAAATACAAAAAACATTAACGGAATAGATTCCTGTGCAGAGCACGGGTTACCTACTAGTTCTCATGTGAAAAACAAGTTCGCTTTTTTAAAATGTCATGCGGCTAGAACATGACATGCATTTCGTTTAAAAAAAAAGATCGTTACTTTTAAACCACATTACAACAAAGGCAAAAACTTGTGTGAGACGGTCTCACACATGAGACGGATTTCGTTGAGGAAGTAAATGGTTTACCCTTTATTGGTGGGGTGGGGCAAGCTCATTTTCTCTTTCAACAAGACCCATCTCACATGTGAGACCGTCTCACACAAGACCAACAAATTGACAAACTAAAAAATCTGATCATAACAACTACAAAGTGAATAATCAATTACAAAATAATGTAACTCAGGTAACCAAATTGCAATTGACTCTTAAATCTAATCACGCCCATACACACAACGTGAATTATTTAATTAGAAAGAGGTCAAAATTCTTTTGAAAAAAAAAAAAATATTTATCATAAAGTTTAGAATTAAAAGGGTTTAAATAAATAAATACTCCCTTCGTCCTAATTTAAAGTTCTTAGTTTGACTTTGCACGGAAATTAAGAAAAAATAAATGTTGTGATTATGAAAAGTAAAGTGAGAGAGAGAAAGTGGGTAGGGAGTTTTTGTTGTGAGAATGACAAGTGGGTCATACTTTCCATTTTAGGTAGTAAAGCAAAGTAAGAACATTAAATTGGGACAAATTAAAAAAGAAAGTAAAAACCTTAAAACGGGACAGATGGAGTAATATTTATAGTGTGCTTTTTATCTGTTTTCTTGTTAAAAACAAAAAAAAAAAAAAAAGTCAAAAGGAAATGAAGTTACTCCATTTCTTTGACTTCACCGCACAACACTGAAAGAGGAAAATCATACTTCGAGATTAATGTTGAAATTTACTACTCTATGCTTCAGATTCAGACGTCGGACAATGCTAGGTGGACAAAAGAAGTTTATAGAATGATACAAAGTGAGGTGACAATATTTTATTGGTTGCATCGATTGTAGATCTGACACACTCTAATAAAAAAACATCAATAGAATTTTGACACATCATTTTGTAAGCCACATTTTGTGGCATTTTTTTGTGACTTTATATTTACCCCTTAAAGTATTAAAGTACTCCATCCGTCCCACCTCACTTGAAACCTAAGAGGTGGGTACAATAACTAAGGAAAAATAATAAAATAAAAGAAATGTGTGGTAGAAAATGAAAAGAGAGAATGAGTGGGGATAATAGTAGGTTGGTTGAATGAATTGTGTGGTGGAAAATGAAGAGAGAGAATGAGTGAATGTGGTAGATTTAATATAAAATTATAAAAAGATTACCATTTTGGGGAGTCTCAAGTGAAGTGGGACGGACCAAAATGGAAATAAGTCACAAGTGAAGTGGGACGGAGGGAGTATATGTTTACTTTTCTTTTTTAGTCTGTCTCAGAATATATGTTGGCTCTTAAAAATGGAAAATAATTTTACTATTTCTCTCACTCATTTTCTCTCTTTACTTTTATACTCAAAATATCAATCAACTTACTATTCTTTACACCACATTCTCTCTCGTACCTCATTTTTCAAACTCACAACACTTACATCACTTCACTATTTTCTTAATTTCCTTGCAAGTGAGAGGGTGGACATACTCCCTCTGTCCCATTTTAAGAGTAAAAAAATGGTGGGTTCAAGAATCAAGGAAAATGTAATGTGTTGTGAGTATTGATAGTTGGGTAGGAGAGAGAAAGTGGGGTAAAGGAGAGTTAGTGGATAATTGTTGTGAGTATGATATGTAGGACTCACTTTACATTTTAGGATTTTGACTCTTAAAATGGGACGTCATTTTAAGAAATTTTGTACTCTTAAAATGAGACAAATAGTCTTACGTCATCTATTAGATCACCCTATCATAGACCAAATTTTGCGGCACTTTTTTTATGACTTTATATTTACCCTTTAAAGTTTTAAAACGTAGTAAGTAGTCAATATTCCAGAAATCAAATGGTAAAATGAAACAAGGAAAACTAAAAATTCAACTGGGCTTGAATGTTTTGATTCATGCATCATTTTACTTTTTTTTTTTTTTTTTTTTTTTTTTTTTTTTGTCTCTGTCTCAATCTTCCTCTATTGAGTTTTTTTTTTTTGACTTCCTCTATTGAGTTGTGTTAGTGTTTTGGTTGCATTTAGCCAATTTGACTCTAGTCAAAGAGTTTATGAACTACGCTAGAAATAGAATAGCGATCAATAAGAAAAGTAAACAATTTTGATACTCATCCTATTCTATTTGACATCCTATTCTATTTGACATGTGTCCAATTATGTGATATTAATTGGTGGCGTTAGAATTATTAATTTTAATTGTACCATCGCCTCGCAATAAACTTGTCGACATGCCTTTAAATTGTACTGTATTTATTTTTACACTTCTTCACTATTATAATATTATTATGTTAAATTTGTACTCACTCCGTTATGATTTAAAAATTTTACTTTACTATTTGGTTTGTCTTAATTTAATGTTATTAGTTGTTGGTGACCATTTATTGCACTAATAACTCAATTTTTTAAAAAAAATTGCACTAGTAATTTTATTTTAAACAAAAGGGGGGGGACTACGCCTAGGTCCGCCGGTGCCTAAAAGGGATAATGTGATCCATTTATTATTTTCATAACAAAAACTCTCAACCCACTTTTTTTCTTCTACTTTACTTTCCATACTCACCTTTTTTTTTTTTAATTTTTATATTTAATCAAACTAAAAACATTATATGGGGACGGATACTAATATAAACGTACCGTGCAAGTTTTCATGAAGTCATTATTAGAGTGGAAGATTCTAGGAAGAAAGAAGAAAGACTCGTGAAATCCAAAAAGCAAACGGATAGAATCTTTGACATAATAAACAAGTGTTGGAATTATTACTTGTCAATTTAGTTTAATGGTCTTTCACTTAAGATATTTTCCAAATTCTTACTACAGTGGGTTTGACTTAAAAGAGGAAAAGAATACCTCTATATCTCAAGCCGGTGAAAAACTTTTACACTAGATTTACTGTAAACTTGTTTTTTATCTCTTAAAAAAATCTGTTTTTTTTTTTCTTTATAAAAAACAAGTTTTACACTAAAATTAGTGTAATACAGGTTTTTCAGAAGACTGACTCCTCTTAAAATACTCTTCTGTTTTAAAATAACTGTAATTTCAAGTTAAAATTTATTTTAAAATATTATCACTTTACATTTATCAAAGCGCTTTTACTTTTTTGTTACTTTTACTCTTATTAATAAATGTAAAATATATCTATTGTATAAGCAATTAATCAGCTAAAAAACTGTACTATTTTAAGAGTAAACATGCATTAAATATATTTTTTAATATGTGTGAAAAATTTAAAAAGACAATTATTTTGAAATGGAAGTAGTATTAACTTAATTAATTAATTAATTAGTTAACGATAAAAAATACACTCTTTGTCTCAAAATAATAATTTTTAACTGTTATTACGAACAAAATTTGTGTAATAGTAGGTAGATTAATATAATTATGATAATGAATATCTAAAACTTGTTATTGATATACCATCTACGATACTATCAATAAGAAATTTCAAACGTTCATTAAAATAATTAAATTAATTTGAAACCGTCCTTAAAAATTCATAGTAACGAAAATAATAACATCACTTTAACCGGAGGGAGTACAGTGATCGCGAACTTTTTTCTAGTTTTAAATTTCTCGCTTAAATTTACTTCTTTTTTCCGAAGATATCATCACTACTATTTCCATTTTTATAATGTCATTATGTTATCCGTTATTTTTAAAAATGACACGAAAGTGTCTCCAAAGGAGTGGCCTAGTGGTAAAGCCAAGCTTCACCCTCGGTAAGCGCTAGGGTTCGATCCCTCTCCTCGCCTCCTTTTGGCGTGGACATCGTCAATAAAAATAAAAAATAATGACACGAAAGTATGTCATATCATCTCACATGATTAACACTTAAAATAGGCGAAAGTATTTTTTTTTCTTTGAAGGCAGGCAAAAGTATTTTTTTTAAAAGTGAGAAACTAATACAAATTAATCACCATATACCAACTATTAACCCCCTCAAATATCATTTCCCATCTTTCCCCTCATCTTTATCCCCACCGTTCATATCTGGAAAATAAATTATTTACATAATTTCATAATGCACTAGGGATTAACCCGTGCTTCGCACGGGTGTTTTCTTTCGTGCGTGGATATTTATAATTACATTATATAATTATTAAATATTTTAAATAAATATAAATAAATTTAAAAATATATATAAATCTACTTGTGATTTTTTAATAATAGTGGAAATAGTTTTAGTTACAATATATTATAAAATAGATATTATGAGTGGTTAATAGTATTGGTTAAGAATAACTTTATAATTTTTTTAAATTCGTTTGTCCCAGAATGATGTCAATTTTTACTCTTGATCGATTGAGAAAATAATGTTTTAATTATAGTTAACATTATAGTAATTATGAGCTTAAATAGTAATTAAAAGATAATGGTTACCAAGTAGTACTCCCTCCGTCACAGAGTAAGAGTCCAACATCTCAAATGCACGGAGAATAAGAAATGGTGGAAGTGATTTAAGTGTTGTGAGTGTAAAAGTAAAGTAAGAGAGAAAATGAGTGTGAGTGAATAGTAAATTGATTGATGTTGTGAGCATAAAAGTAAGTATGTGAGAGAATTGATGGGATGAATAGTAAAGATTCTTTGCAATTTTAGGAAAGAGACTCTTACTCTTGGATGTACCAAAATAGAAAGTATGACTCTTACCCTGAGACGGATGGAATAACTTTTATCGTAAATAATAAGTTAAAAGTAATAATTACTATATATAGTAACTAATACTAACAATAGTTTTTTTTTAAAAAAAATACTAATAATAGTAATAGTTACAATATATTGTAACTACTCTATTTAGTTAATATTATTGTTAATAATAGTTACTTTATATAGTAACTATTACACTTAATTAATATTACTAATAGTAATAATTATGTTATATAACTAACTATTACAATTAACTAATACTATTAATAGTAATAGTTATCTTATATAGTTAACTATTATAGTTAACTAATTCTAATAATAGTAATTATGAGCCTAAAGACTCCATCTTGACTTTTAATATATACTATAGATTTGGAGTCAACTTCAGATCTTTGTCCAAATTTTATTTATCACATCTATCATTCGTAATTTATTATCTCTAAGACCATCCACAGTGGTTTCAACGAAAAAAACCATTCAACACCCACTTTATCACTCCATATCAGCTTCTCTCTCTTCCAACTCATCCATTCACCACTCATTCAACAAAACACCCTAGGTTTGTTTAATCCCTCATTCAACACTTTTCCTACTCATCATCCTATACCCCACCACTTAAATTTTATTTTTTATTTTTATGATTAGTGTTGAAATAGTTATTATTGAGATCCATTTCAAGAAAAAAGATGGGTTTTTTTTTTTGTGTCGGAATACAATAAAACTTATGTCAATTTAAAGAGGAAAAAAAAAAGGAATTTTGGTGTAAAAAAAAAAAAAAAAACATTTTTTTGTGAAATAATTGAGCTCAAATAATTGGGATTAAAAAAAAAATCGTCAGCCAATCAGAAGCCGACAAGTGTCAACACCAGAAAAAAAAAAAAGGGCGCCTTCGGCGCAGACGCGCCCTTGTGAGCGCGTGTTATGCACACGCCGTGCTGGTCCAATCCGAGGCCGCCACGTGGCATATCTGGGTGACACATTTCCCATTCACAGAGTGTGAATTTTTTCACACAAAATTTCTCACTCAACCCTTTAAACAACCATTGTAGCCATTCACACTCAAATTTTGTGTGAATGGAAATTCACACCCTTTTTTTCACACCATTGTACATGGCCTAAGTGATAACAAGACAATATTATGGGTCATACTAAACCATTGGATATAACATACTCCCTTAGTCCCCTCGAATATGATTCTCTCTCTCTCACGATTAAAGAAAAAGTGTTAGTGAAGTATGTTATGAATATGAAAAGTGATGTAGGTAGAGAAAGATGGGTAGGGAAAGTGTAAAGTTATTGTGAGTGTGAAAGTGAGTTCCACTAAATAAAACATTTTCATTTTAAAAGTTACCCTATTTCAAGTGAGTTGCCCAAAATGACAAATTGTCTTCATTCGAATGGGACGGAGGGAGTACCTTGCAATATACTAATGATTTCTGTTTAAATGTAGAGCTAATAGTGTAAGTGAATCAGACCAAAGAGATAGCAAATAATAATAAACTCAAATTGACAAAATAAGAACACAGAACTTTATGTGGTTTACCAACAACCGATTGGCTACGTCCACGGGAAAAGGGAAACATAGATTATTAATATAGCCGGAGAAACAATTACAAGAAGATGATCAAACTAATCTAAATTTGCATGAATTTTGATCACAAATTCCTAGCTATGCAAAACCCTAGTTCTAGAACCTGAAAGAACCCGCCGTCCCACTCCTCCATCCCCTCCAAAGAGCCGCTGCCGCCTCCATAATCTCTCTCTTTCTTCTAGAGTAGAGGCTTGGTCTAAAACTTGAAACATCCAGCGCAACCCGCACTTTCTTTCATCCACTGGCGGACCTACCCTATGGGGTAAGGGGGCCGCGGCCTCCGTTTGCTAAAAAAAAAATTTTTTTACTAGTGCAATTTTTGTAAATTTTAAATTAATTAGTGTCATAAATTAATATTTGCCCCCCTTTCAGTGAAGGAAAAAATACACTAAATTTTTTTCTTGCCCCCTTATACTAATAAAAATAATTTTGCCCCCCTTCAAAAAAATTCCTGGGTCCGCCACTGCTTTCATCTACTGTGGTTGCTAAAAAAATCCAATACAACAATCAGTTAAGTTTGAACATATATATCTGGGAATTTTATTACATTTACTTTGAGAATTCAGTGACTTAAATTGATCTATTCTTCTAGTTTAGTATTAATTAAAATAGATTTATTTTTTTGGTATTTGGAAATTATTGTTCATTTATTTTCTGCTGTATCATGATATTGGTTTTGGTGATTTTGGTAGTGGTTGAGATGGTTGAAGGAGGAGCAAATGGGTGTGTGTTGGAGTATGAGTAGGGATGGCAATTCACCCAAACCCGATTCGAACTCGAAGGTAATCCGCCCCGAAAAAGTAGGGTTCGGGTTGCAATTTTGATGACCTGAGCGGGTTAGGGTCGGGTTCGGGTTTGGATGTTGATCCGCAGTGATCCGACCAGACCCGCACCTCCATGTACAAATTCAACATATTATGTTAGTTAATCATATTATAAGTGTTGTTAAATTTATTTTTATAGTTGTTTGTGAGTGAGGTTTGATGATTTAAAACTAATTTGTATAACTTATTCAAATTAAGCTTAAACATAATTAGGTAAAAACAAATATGAGCTGGGAAAATTAGATTTTGATGCCACTCGGGTCGGGATCGGGTTACTCTCTTTGAAGTTAGGGTTGGGTTCGATTTTGGAGAAACCCGCTCCGAACCCGACCCGTTGTCATCCCTAAGTATGAGAGATCAAAAAGGTTATTTATAGATTTTATTATTTTTAAAACATATAAGGACATATTTGATTATTTTTTTTTATTTTTTTTTATAGCCAAATTACAACATTTTTAATACAAATAGGGGAGAGGGTTTGAACACTTGACCTTACTTTGGAAGGCAAGGCCTTATGCCATTGAGTCAAAGGCTCATCGGCGATTAGTTTATTAAATTCTCATGTGAATGACAAGTTCACTTTTTTAAAATGTCATGTGGCTAGAACATGACATGCATTTCGTTAAAAAAAAAAGATCGTTACTTTTTAAACCACATTACAACAAAGACAAAAACTTGTGTGAGACGGTCTCACTCCTGAGACGGATTTCGTTGAGAGAGTAAATGGTTTGCCCCTTATTGGCCGGGTGGGGCAAGCCCATTTTCTCTCTCAACAAGACCCGTCTCACGTGTGAGACCGTCTCACACAAGACTTCCCTACAACAAATTGACAAACTTAAAAATCTGGTCATAAGAACTACAAATTGAATAATCAATTACAAAATAATATAACTCAGGTAACCAAATTGTAATTTAAAACATATAAGGACATATTTGATTAGTTTTTTTTTTTTTACCCAAATTACAACATTTTTAATACAAATAGGGGAGGGGGTTTGAACACTTGACCTTCACTTTGGAAGGCAAGGGATTATGCCATTGAGCCAAAGGCTCATCCGCGATTAGTTTTGTTAAATTCTCATGTGAATGTCAAGTTCGCTTTTTTAAAATGTCATGTGGCTAGAACATGACATGCATTTCGTTAAAAAAAAAAAAAGGAAAAAGAAAGATCGTTACTTTTTAAACCACATTACAACAAAGACAAAAACTTTTGTGAGACGGTCTCACGCATGAGACGAGTTTGGTTGAGGGAGTAAATGGTTTGCCCCTTATTGGTGGGGTGGGGCAAGCCCATTTTCTCTCTCAACAAGACACATCTCACGTGTGAGACCGTCTCACACAAGACTTCCACTACAACAAATTGACAAACTTAAAAATCTGATCATAACAACTACAAAGTGAATAATCAATTACAAAATAATGTAACTCAGTTAACCAAATTGCAATTGACTCTTAAATCTAATCACACCCATACACACAACGTGAATTATTTAATTAGAAAGAGCTCAAAATTCTTTTGAAAAAAAATAAAATATTTATCATAAAGTTTAGAATTAAAAGGGTTTAAATAAATAAATACTCCATCCGTCCCAATTTAAAGTTCTTAGTTTGATTTTGCACGTCGATTAAAAAAAATGTTGTGAGTATGAAAAGTAAAGTGGGAGAGAGAAGGTGTGTAAGGAGTTTTTGTTGTGAGAATGACAAGTGGGTCATACTTTCCATTTTTATGTAATAAAGCAAAGTAATAACCTTAAATTATGACAGTCTAAAAAGGAAAGTAAAAATCTTAAAGTGGGACAGAGTGAGTAATATTTATAGTGTTCTTTTTATCTGTTTTTTCTTGTTAAAAACAAAAAAAATAAAAGAAAAAAAAGGTCAAAAGGAAATGAAGTTACTCCATTTCTTTGACTTCACCGCACAACACTGAAAGAGGAAAATCATACTTCGAGATTAATGTTGAAATTTACAACTCCTATGCCTCAGATTCAGATTTTTAGTCTGTCTCAAAATATATGTTAGCTCTCAAAAATAAAAAATAATTTTTACTATTTCTCTCACTCATTTTCCCTATTTACTTTTATACTCAAAATATCAATCAACTTACTATTCCATACATCACATTCTCTCTCGCACCTCATTTTTTAAACTCACAACACTTATATCATTTCACTATTTTCTTAATTTTTTTCTAAGTGAGAGAGTGGACATATACTGAACACTGAACAGTAGAATATTTTGTATTTGGAGTAACATGGGACAAATAGTCTTACGTCATCTATTGGATCACCCTATCAAATGACAAGTCACACTCCTTTTTTCAGCATTGGCACGTACCCTTAAATCAACTTTTTAGATAACATGATCTTTAAAATTGATGTGATTCTTTATTATAATTAAATATGGTTGATGCCACAAATGGTTCATTTCATCATTTTGTTTTTCAACGACAATGGTATGCTAAATTTTTTTCAAATAAAATTCCAACACAAAATCTTAGGAAAAACGCATTTTAGTGTAAAACGTGTTTTTTTTATGCGGAGTGATATTTTTTTAAATAAGCTGAACGTTACTTAAAAGACGCGGTAGGATTGATGTAAATAACTGAAACTCATGAAAACTCACCAGACACTTTTCGAAACTGTAGGAGGTATTTTTCAATATTACAACAGACAGATTTTAACAATAGAGCAGACACTTGTTTTTGGAATTGAAAAAACTCACCAGACACTTGTTGAATCTGTAAGATGCATGTTTCAATACTACATCAGGCACGTTTCGACACTAGAGAAGGCAATTGTTAACATTACAACTAACAGCCTAACACTACCATCATAAAGTGCCTGTTTGAACACTATAAAAGTGCATGCTTTGAATTTATAAGTGTTATAATACAACAGGCATTTTCTAATACTAGAAGAGGCACAAGATAATCTCAGAGGAGGCAGCCTAACAATGCCACTAAAGTGCATGTTTGAACACTATAAAAGTGTCTGCTTTGAATTTTATAAGTGTTATAATATAACATGCATTTTCTAATACTAGAAGAGGCACATGATAATCTCAGAGGAGGCAATTACAAAAACCCGGTTTCCTAACTCTTAGTGTAAGCCGGTCTAAATAACGTGTATGTAAAAAAACGTTCTACAATAATGCTAGTGTAGAACGCGTTTTACGCAAGAACGACTCAAAATTCAAACTAGCAATAATTTAAGTGCAGATTATAAGGAATATTATATATATTCCCAACGTATATTTGTAAATATCTTTTAGAAAATTATTTACATAACCTAGATATTGTGTATATCATTAGGAGATTGTATCTTGTAAACTTCTAGAACGTTAGTTTCCTATTTGTATTAGTTTTCCTAATTAGATTAGGACTCTAGAATACTCTTGTAACCCTATAAATATGTATTACTAGCATCAATAATATTTGAGTCATTAATATTACTTTTCTCTCTATCATGTATGTTTGAGTTCGTCTAATCCTCCTAAAACCTTAATACAGATTAGGGATGAGCATGGTACGGGATCGTTTGGAATTGGTACGTAAATAAATTACATTAGAAATTGAAAAATATGTACGATGAAGAGGATTCTTTTTTAGTTCTTTTTAGGGTGTCTTATTTTGCCGAAACTAATCCCTCCAAGTTTTGCAGCTCACTAAAATGAGAATCTCTCCAATAATCTCTATCTATCTTAGAAAAATAGTCTTATTTTAATTTTTTTTATAGTCAATAAAAATAAATTTTCACCAAATATTAGTGGTAATTTAATGATCACAATGAAAATATAAAAATTGTTATTGTAATAACCCGAACATACCTTTTATTTTATTTATTTTAAACTCTTAATTATTAATGGGCCAAACTTTAATAATAGTTTAGTTTAGTTATTGGGTCAAAAGTAGAAGGCCCAATTCATTAACTAAGAAGGATTAGGAGTCCATTTAAATTAGGGAATAGGGAAGCCCTATTAATATAAATACCCTCTCTTAAACCCTAAGACTATTTTATTCACCGCAAATTAAAGAATAGAACGGGAAGAAAGAAGAGGGAGGCGCAGAAGGGAGACGCAGAGAGCGGGAGAGAGAGACGGTGAAGGAGAGAAAGAGAGAAGGCGATAATGTTCACAAGGTAATTCTAGAACCCTTAAACTCTTCTCTTCATCTTGTAAATCAAATGTTGGGTTAAGAAACCCTAAGTTATGGATTGATCAACTAGGGTTAAATAGTATGCAATTAAGGAAGAAAAATATGGATTGTGGAAGTGTGTGTCCTGCGTGTGTGTGCTGGTGCGCATCTGGGGGTGCTGGTGTGCGTGTGTGTGTGCGGGTGTGTGTGCTGTTGTGTGTTTGTGTGTGCGTGTGTGATACAGAGTGTATGTGTGTGTACTGTAATGTGTTTGTGTGTGCGTGAAAGTGCAGGAGATGGTGGGTGTGTGTGTGTGGGCTGATGGGGGTGTGTGTGTGTGTGTCTGAAGTGTGGGTGTCTGAAGTGTGGGTGTGTTCAGAGTGGTGGGTGTACCAGAGTGTGTGTGAATCAGAATGGTGGGTGTGTCTGTCAGTAGGTGTACTCAGTAAGTGTGTGCAGAAGTGTGAAATCAGTTGTGTGTAATTTGTGTAGTGAAATTGAGAGTTGAGGATTGACTAATAAAAACCCTAGGGGTGTTGTAGTCATTCTTAAAGTTATTGGTTAACTAGGAAAGAGGTGATAGATGACTAAACAATGAAATTAATCGAGTAAAAAGAAGTAAATTGGGACGAAAGAAATAGTATTTTCTCATGTCTAAGGCTAGACTATTTCATGTTGTAGATTGTCCAAGCGGAGTAAAGCAAGCTAGTAGAACACGAAGCTAAGGTAAGGGATTACGCTCTTAGTTGTGTATTGATTCTTAATCCTTTGTTAGGATTCCCAATCTCTGTTTTTATAAAGTAAACTATCTGTGTGGCTAGATAGTCTTTTAAACTATTCCGTTCTGCGAATTGTTCCGTCTTTTGTTATCCACTCTATTGATATGGTTATTGTTCAATAGGGTTATCATGTGTATGATTGATTTTGTCACCTTGGTGTCCAAGTGAGATGTGTATCTTTAAAAAGTGATCAAGTAAAGTTTGTAAAGTTAAGCTTTGTGTTGTAAAAGCTCTTTAAAGTGAATTCTTTTAATAAGTAAGTGACTACAGTTATCCATAATCCCGAAACGGATAAGTGGACCCCTTACAGTTATCCATAGTTCTAAGTTGAACATGGGACCCCTTTGCGTTGCTTGATGAAGTAACGTAGGTTATCATGATATACCGATTTTGGGTGCGGTCAGTAGAAACCCGAGCCCTGGGTACAGCACGTGCTAATCCCTAAATGAAGTAAAGTAAAGTAAAGAAAAGTAAAGTGTGAGTAAAATGTTGTGTTTTGGAAACTGCCTCTGAAGCCAGTGTTTTCAAGTAATGAATTGTTTTTCATCAAGTAAATGGTTCTTTTCAAACTGAGTGTTAGTTTGATCCTTGAGTCATATCCGTTCATTGTAATTCATTGTCACCGTTCGTTTCGGTCATCTCCTCTAGTACCCGAGGGGATACCGTATGAACTTACTGGGCATTGTTCGCTCATTCCTTTCATCTTTTTCTCTCTCCAGGTTATAAATAAGCAGATCAAGAGTCGCAAGGTTGGCGGCTTAGGAGTTATCTTTTAATAAAGTAATTAGTGGTTATGTTTCCCGTTACGGTAAGTTATAAACTTTACTTCCCGTTAGTTACTGTTTGAGCTAGTGGTTGTACTAGCCGTTGTGGATTTTGAACGTTGGTTAAAGTTTGAATTGTGGTATTTGTAGCCGTTGGGCATTCTGATTTTGGGGTTTATTCGTATTAAGTTATTATTTAATTGTAGTGAAAAGTTGGGGTGTTACAGTTGGTATCAGAGCCCCGGTTTAAGATTACTTGGGAGACTCAGAATTAGAAGTTAAGACTATTGGAGAAGTAGTACTTAACTATTGTGGGCTTAGAACTCTGATAAGAACAAAGTACTTTTGGGGAAGCACTAATGAAGGGAAGCTGCTATTTAGGGAAACTTTCCATTTTAGGAAACTTTCTAAGTTAGGAAACTTTCCTTTTATAGAAATTTGCTATTTTAGGAAAGAACCTAAAGGAGGTTCTAAATGAGGATGAGTATGTACTTGAGTATGGCTTGAGTGATTGATATTTCCTTTAAGAATGAATTACGCTATGGGATGCTTGTGATTTTAATGCTTGTGTGTTTACATTGTAGATCATGGACGGACTGAAGACTAAAACACCAAGGAGAGAGCAATCGTAAGAGGTGCATGGACGATTAGGCAGCTTAAGGGACAATTGACGAAGAAAAAGAAGGAAGCGGACTATACCTTTGACAAATGGATGCAAACTAGAAGTTTGTGGTATAAGGCTCGAGAAGAAATAGAGAAGTTGAAAGAAGCAATGAACAAAAAGGACGAAGAAATAGCCAATATCAGGGAGGAATTTTATAGGAATTTCTACAAAGAGCCAGTGGCAGAAAATATGGTGACTGAAGAGGAAGCCACCGAAATTGACATTATTGTAGAGGGCAGTGAAGCTGCCCCGATTAAAATTGAAGATGAAGTACTGGAGGAAGAACCGGTCTCTAGGCCAAGAGGAAGGCCAAGAGGAAGTCAAGGAAAGTTTATGTGCCAACTGGAAGGCTAGGGGTAGACCTAGGAAAAATGTAACCCCATGATTATGAGGGGAGTAGCCATTTATTTAGTATTCTTTTTAGAAGTTAGCATTCTTTCATTAAAAAGGTTTAGTATTCCTTTTTAGTTCTATTAGTAAAAGAACTTAGTGATTATTCTAGTTTAGATCAGTTAAATAAATAAAAGTTATTTTTAAGTTAAGTTATTTCTTGTCATGTGATTCTTTAGTTAAACTATGTTTGAATAAACTAGTAAATGCGTTAAATTATAGTAGTCAGTTCTGTGGGGACGGCCTATAAAAGTATGAAGTTCGTTTGAGTACAGCGACTAATATAGTTAAAGACCTAAAGTAAGGTCGATGCAGTGAAAGGTCTAAAGTAAGACCGATATAAACACATAAATATGTACGTGAAGTTAGTATGAGACCAAGTTAAGTATAGACTCTCGATGAAACAGTAAATTGTGAGGTCAAGTAACCGACCTAGTTAAATCAATTGTCATTAATGTGTAAAACCCGTTTTAGTGGTGGGTCATCAATCAGTTATAATTCAATCTTTCTTAACTTCAGATGTCTGGAAGAGGAAGAGGAAACCGTGGTAACGCTCGCAACGCGGGAAACCAAGGTAATGTTGATCCGAACATGGCGAACCTTCTGCAAACGCTGAACCAGACCGTGGCTGAATCGGACAGGTGGTGAACCAACTAGCACAACCTCAAAACCAACCCCAGCAGGTACCAATGAGAGATCCGCTGGAAATGTTTCAAAGGAGGAAGCCGGACACTTTCTCCGGTACCTCAAAGGAGAAGCCGGAGGACTGGGTTAAGGATATGGAGCACATTTTTGAAACTTTGGAATGTACCACAGAGCAGAAGGTAGTTTTTGCAACATTTATGCTTAGGAGTGCGGCTCGCACTTGGTGGGATGCAGAAAAGAGAGCAGCTTTGGCTAGGGGTGAAGGAAATTTCACCTGGGAAAGGTTTAAAGTAGTATTCAATGAGAAATACTACCCGGCTAGTGTCCGTCACGCCAGAGTGGCAGAGTTTTTGAATTTAACTCAAGGTGACAAGACGGTAGACGAGTATAGTGAAAGGTTCACAGATCTGCTGGAATTTGCACCGACCTTTTTCGACAGCGAGGAACAAAAGGCCAGGAAGTTCGAAGCCGGACTGAGTGATCGGATTCGATACAGAATCACGCCTCTGCAGTTAGCGACATATGGGTTTAGTGCTAGACAGAGCCAGAATTGTAGAAAGGGAGTCTGATGAGTACCGCAGCAAGAGGGATGAAAAGAAGAAGTCTGGAGACAAGCCTACTAATAAAGATTCAGCTGGGAGCAAGGGACAGTTCAACGACCGAGGACCGTGATAATCATGGAAAGAGAAAGCTGAGGGAAGCTATGAGCGTACAGCAAACAAGTACCCGAACAGAACCTTGGAAACCGAACCGCGTATGATAAGGGAAAGGCTAAAGAGCATGGGACCGCCGAAGTATGCCCTGCGTGTGATGGTAATCATAAGGCTGATGCGTGCAAGTACAGGGACAGGAAATGCTATAACTGTGAGAAGATTGGGCACCCGCAGTGGAAGTGCCCAGAGCCGAAGAAGAATGCACAAACTCATGGGGTGAAGGCAGAAGACAAAAGTAAGACTGGTGGTCAGGGGCGTGTGTTCACCATGACTGCTAGAGATGCTAGAGCCACAAATGACTTGGTGGCAGGTACGCTTCAGTTATATTCTCGCAACGTATACGCTTTGATTGATTCTGGTGCCACTCATTCTGTGATTAGTTCTAAGTTGGCAAAACAGTTAAAATTGTCACCTAAGGCGTTAGAAGTACCCTTGGTAATTGATACCCCGACTAAGGAGTCGATCCCAGTTACTTCAGTGTTTCAAAGTTGTCCTCTAAGGATAGGCGATAGAGAACTCGAGGTTGATCTTATATGTCTGGATCTCAGTGACTTTGACATCATCCTAGGTATGGACTGGTTGGCTGCGTATCATGCCAAAGTAGACTGCTTTTAGAAAAGAAGTGAATTTTGAATTACCCTCTGGGGAAGGATTTCGTTTTCAAGGGACGAAACCAAGAGTCGAACAGGCCTGATTTCCGTAATGAAGGCTCGTAAATGTTAAGGAAGGTTGTGAGGGATTTCTTGGTATGTTGGTGAGTCAAACAAGAAAGAGTGACCATCGAATCCCTCGCCATAGTAAAAGATTTCAAGGATGTTTTTCCCGAAGATTTGCCAGGAATACCGC